>QOCX01000817.1:0-44128 GCA_005959815.1 Sarcophaga bullata
TATAAAGTTATTATGTAATCACAATCACTCGCAATTAAAATAAACAAATTACTCTAAAAAAATTTTAAAATATTTAAATTTAAATTTAAAAATTTTAACTGTTACAAAGAAAACATAAATAATTAACAATTTGACAGTCTCAACCTCATACAACAACATAATCAGCTGACGAGCTAACCACACCTGATAAATAATTTCACCATGGAACGCAACTGAATAATATATGAAAGCTGGTGTTGAATGACAAATAAAAATTGACTCCTTGTTTAATTTTATTTTGTTGTTCACAAACAATAAAAGTAATAGTTAGCGTTGTCATATGAGCCTCATAGACACATTTTGACATGATTAAGAACATTTTTGATTGAAACAAAATAAAAAATAAATAGAAATTAATTTATTACATGAAATTTGTAAATTCTAAATAAAACAATTTAAAGTAGGAATTCGAGAAGCAGTAAGACCTAGAACCTATATTTAAGGAAGTTACAGCATGGCAAAGTGAAATATGTGTCTGAGAGGCACATGTTGACTGGATTAGGGTTAAATAAAAAATAAGTAAAATAATGATATGTAATAATATATAATAAAATAATGAAACTGAACGCATAAATGTTATATACATAGATCATATAGTATGTATTGAAACATGACATGTAATAAGAAGCATTATACATACTTATTTTTTATGAACATTTTTAACGAATATATGCCAAGATATTTGCTTTATGAAAACAAAAAGATTATTAAACATATGTATTATTATTGTCTGTAAGAAATAAAATGTCATATGCTTAAATTTTTGGACCAAATAAATCCAATCTAATGAACCAAAGAAATATGTTTCCATTATTATTATTATTATTTTTCTTTGTTCGTTTCTATTACATATTTTTTCTTGTTTTCCTTTTCCCCTCTGGAGCGGGTAATAATGTCTTCAAGGACACTACTTTTACTCATAAGCATTTGGTATTAACTGCTGTCAGAGCAGATGCATTAAAGCGATAATAATAATGATTTTCACAAGTTGTAGTCTTTAAGAATTTCCAAATATTTATAGCAACTCCTTTTACATGCTTTTATGTATCAAAGATATCAGACAACTTGTTGGGTTCTATTAGTTGATCTATGATTTAAAAAGAAGACATACACTTTTATTGAATCGTTTTTATCAATCGAATCAAAAATTAAACAATGGTTTTTGTTTCATAGACAGTAAGTATCTTTCAAAATTCTTTCATTAGCGTCACTAAACAAATGACGAGACATTTTCCTACCATAAAACTACTTAAGTTTCGAAAGCAGTTCAAAATGTTTCAACACAGTCTGACTGACTTAAAAAGAATTTAAGGTCAAAATCATGAAAAAGTATTTAGAAATTTTCTCTGAATATTTAGATGATGATTTTGAAAAAAGACATACACTTTTATTGAATTATTTTTATTCATCGAGTCAAGGATTAAACAATGATTTTTGTTTCATAGACAGTAAAAAATAAATTTTACTTTATTTTTATTGTTGTTATTAGTTTGTTCTTATCAACAGTAATTTGGAAAGTACTTTGTGTTTCAAATTGTTATTTAATTTTGAATTTAGGTTAACGAACGAACCTCTAATTTGATTTCGAGTTTGTTTGATTTATTCAAAACCAAATCGACGTTAACTTTATTACAAGGCGTTGTCAATTGAGTACTAAGAAAAATATAAATTTATTTCACAACAAAATTTTTACGCTCAATTTTATTTGTAAGTATTTACTTTTTTAAGCGGACTATCGGACAGTATATGTGGTTGGGTCTTCTTAGTACTTATGCTTTAACTAAACTAACCCGCTCTTGTCTTAACTTATTATAACACGGAACTCTGTCTGTCATTCCTTTTGACAACAACTGTATCATCGAATTTATTCTTATATGGAAGGGCGCATTTAGTATCTTTGTTACACTTCTTACAACCTCTAGCAGCGGATGACATTTTTCCGACTCTACTAAACGAGGTATAGAGCAACAATTTTCATTCCTTGAACGTAAAGTAGATGCTGTTTTCTTAATGTGGATAATATACCTTTCAAGGGCATAGTTGGAACATTTAAAGAAGGGGTATAGAGGGTATATTACACCAAAATGGACTATTTACGCGAACGATAAACTTCCGAAATTGAAAATGTACTACTCCTAGATGAGAGTAGTAATATCACGTAAAACATAAACGTTAAAGTATCTGTGAATATTATTAAATAGTAATTTGACATGAAAGGCTTATGTGGATAGCATTTTAAGAATGGCCAGATATAGTTAATGATTTGGAGAAAGCTTGCAGGAAATACAGGGGCAAACTCCATTCTAAAGTTTACTGATACAAATTTTGTAATGACATGCACCGTAAGTTGGTGAAGATTTTGCATATCTTCGGCAAGATGGGCGAAAACACTACCTGTAACGAAAACTACTGTGGCATTTTGGCTAATAGAGATATTTTGTTGTCTCATAAATAATTAGTTTCGCATTAATCACAACATCGATTCTGCGTTACTGGATGTGTCTGAAAAAATACGAAGTGAACTGGTTCGAGGTAAACTAAAATTCTTGGCCCACCATTCAAAGGCCTTTGATAGGTGTGGTGTATTTAAGCGGGCCTGTACAACCCCTTGCTGCTGATATTGTGAGGCTTAAGGGTGAATTCAACAAAATTCATTGTTGAGCCACAGGAAAACAAAACAGTGTTTGAACATTCTAAAGCAGGGGTTACCAAAATTTTTTTGGTTGTGTATTAGTGAGTAAGTGAGTGGAAATAAATTGAGTAATTTTTTTTATTTACTGTCAAAGACAAATGTTAGTATTTTACGCTAATTTGATTTTCATTTCACCAACATGCTTAAAGTTATACATCTTTAATTCGAAAATTAGGGAATGTTTTTTTTAGATATTTGGTGGGAACCACTTTTGGTTCATAAATTTCCTCACCTTCTAATAACAAACCCTTCAATTTTTCAAAAAAAAAAAAGAAATGCTTCATGTCTACAAAAAAGCTGTTCCCTTTCCTTATGTCTTAAAAGGCCATTTAAGAACATATAAAACATTGAATTTTAATAAAAGCATTTTTAATATTTTTGTAACTTAAAATATTTTTTGAGTGTAAGACTGAAAAAAAAATGTCATAGCATCCGCCCACATGTGCTCTCGCCGGGGTCTGATCGTCGACTAAATGAGAGAGCATAAGCAATGTGTGTGAATTCACTCAGCACAATTGTGCTATGAAATGGTAATCCCTGTTCTAAAGGCTAAGTTCATAACAATTAGTGAAAGAAAAATTATTTCTAATATCAGCGCTGATAATTTAATAAATAGGTGGAAATTCAATATTATAAATGCTATGAAGAACACAGGAATAATAATCAACAACATGCTTACATACATAATTATTTTTTTGCCATTATTCACGAAACTGGTGCGACTGGAGAAAACTCGACAAAAAATCCCATAAAGCCTAGGGGCGCTCTAGTGGGCAGCTGAATCAAAATTTATAATGTTTAGCATGGACGAATGGAGGAAAAAGAAATGAAAAGCTCAATCCCACTATACATAAATATTGTTGTATAATATAATATAATTATTATATTATTATATTACGTCACTAAGTTTGGTATCTAAAATAAATCTAATTAAAGTTTTGTATTATCTTCTAAAATGTTCTTAAGTAGATCTGTTGGTATTTTAATCCAAAAATTTTTTTCCTACTGCTGATATATGCAGGATGGGAGAAAAATTGATTGGCAGAACAACGTGGGGAAGCAGTTTTTTCTAACAACTTCGTGTGTGCTTTTGGCAAAATGTTTGTGGAAATATAATACGTAAGCATATACATATATATATATATATACAAGCATATACATATATATATATATATATATATATATACATAAATGTCAAATTTAAAAAACTGCGCCTGCTGTTATGCTACATTTTACCGCAAATTTATATACTCCAATCTTTAACCAAATCGGACAAATTTAAAACGTTTCGCACAGATGTCAAAGTTCAGATTCAGCGAAATTTTCATATTTTAGTAAACTAGTAACACGAAGCTATTCATTTCTTTTGAATACTCTGTGATCGTCCGGTGAAGAAGAATATCAATATTTATATATTGATTTTGAAGCAACAAAAAATAGCAAATTAAGTAATTATCTGTGCGAACAATATAATTTTTAAATGTCAATTGTTGACTTAAATTACATAGAAAATATTTTGTATTTTTATTCTTCTTTTTGATCACGAAACCGTACTCCCTGTAAAAACATATGAGAAAAATGTGTATAAGTGCATAGGATTTTTATATGAGAATTATCATGATAACCCCACCTTCTTATCCACTAATGCTACCAAATCTAATGCCATTAATGCAACCAATCTCCTTATGACTTTGGCAAATCCTCCAATTCTTTATTATCGGTGCTGATGTCTGAATAGTCTTCATTAAGTTGCCGTAGTCTAGTAGGTAGTGGCTTGACTTATTAAACGTGAGGCCACTGTTAAAAACCCATATCTGATATCTCCAACAGATCGGAATATGAAAAAAAATTTTTTTTTCTTCGGCGACTTCCTCTCAGCAGATTTTTGGCAAAAACTCTGAGAGTAAAAATAAAATTTTCATGAAAGGTTTCTCAAAAAAATCTGCCGTTCGGAGTCGACTTTAAACTGTAGGTCCCGCCACTCATGTATAAAATTAACACACACAACATAAGTGGTATGAGAAGTTAGGTCGTAATCCTGACTGAAGGTATTAGACTACGGTGACAACAATCTGAGTACACAAGAAGATACAAGTGAGCGTTAAGCTAAAGAGAAAATCAAACTATCTGTAACTTTTAACGTTAAGTTTATTTTTGATCTTGCCATATTAAAATATTATTTTCAGCATGGCAACTTCAGATATAAATTTGAAAAATAAACGTTTACATGTTAACAAATTTACAGACCAAAATTAGTATTAGCCTATTAATTATTTTTATTTTAAAACAAAAAACACAAAAATAAAAAACGAAAACCACAATACACAAATTTTATAAACATTATGGATAAACATAACAAATAAGAAAGCACATTGTTACCACTGCGTTTTTAAAGAACTTGTTTAAATTGACTATATCGATAACTTGATATTGCTCCGGCACTTCCATATTTCTATAAAAATTAACTTTATTATATCTGTAGGTTGTAGGTTAAACTTTACTTTAGCTAAAGTTACCCTTTACTAAACCTAATTTTAACGGCAAGTTGTAATAATGGCAATAAAGGCTCAGTTACTCGACCGTAACGAAATATAACCGCAACAGTACGAAACAGCTGATCATTTTTGTTATGTATAAAGCAATACGAATGGTTATAGAATTGTAATGTACCGTAACCGGAACGTAAAAATCTGTAAAAAACAGAATTTTCTTACATTCTTACGTGACATCTTGTTAACAACATGCCAATATTAAAAATCATTAAAACTGACAAACAGAATTTAAATTTTGTACGTATGTTATATTTATCTGTACGTGGAATTCTCTTTAAATGAAACTTCACATCTTAAAAAACTAAATTATAATTTATTTCATTGTTAACTTTTAAAAATTAAAATAAACACTATATTACTATTACATTAAGCAGGTGGTGGTTATACTTATTTTAAATTATAAAAGAATAGTTTTCCCTGCTTAATAATTAAAAAACAACAACAACAACGCTGGTAATGCTCTCCTGTTTGCATTTTACCTTTGCTAGAGAAGAAAAGTTTTTTCAACATTCGTATAAATTCGGTTTCGGTTTGCTTATATAAGTTAATGCGATTATAACCTGTTTTCCATTTTTCGATTTTTAAAATATTTATTTGGTCATCGCTGTTACTATTGCTGATAATATTTATACAGTTATTAATATTCTCTTTCGTTTATTATAAATCGAAGAAGAACGCTAACTGAATAAATGTAATTTTGCATTGTTCGAATGATGATTTCACCAGTTCGAATGATAAACTCACAAGATCGAATAGACATTCTCTTGAATTGTAATAATATGAATCATTCGAATATTCTAGATCCTGAGCAGATTTTTTTTTTTTAGTAATTATCATCATATGTAAGTTAAGTAAATTTAGTCAGTGTTATGTTATCCTCATCGGTAATTAGTGCGAAATTTAATAAAGTAAATCAATTGGAACTAAAACTAATTTACATAAGAAAATAAATATTACTTTTTGAATAACAAATTGAGGCAATGATGTTTATATTATATTAAATAAAAGGTGAAAATTAACTTATATTTATGTGAAAAACACAAACAAAAACACTCACTTTAGTGTTTGTGATTTTCACAACAGACAAAACTGAGTATTTTTATTTCTGTGAAAGTGATATTGTATGTTTTACAAAAACAGTACATAAAGCTTTTGATAAATACCTTTAAATAAACATAAAATCGTTAAAATGAATCTGAAAACGCTGTAGTGATAACACTGAATTAACAGCTGATAACAGTTGATTTAAAGAAAATGAAAAGGTGTCATATTAAATGCTTACCGAAGTTTTTAAGATTAGAATAAAATGAAGCTGGATTCACCCATGGTTTCGGAACAAAATTTTTGTTCTGAAACAATTTTAGTTTTTTGAGAGTTTGTTCTGAAACGATTCACCCACTTCGAAAATTGTTCCGGAAAAACAAGGCTACGACGTGTTAGTTTTACTATTAGGCAGCACAGTAGCATTCTATCTTTTAATATTTTTTATTATTTTAATTATTTTTTAATAATATTTTATTATACATACAATATGTATAATATATATTATATAATATAATATAATGTGGCAGCTCAGTTCAATTTTGCGTATAAAATTGAAGCATCTGGATGCACTGTTCAATTGTTTCAGAACAAAATTAAAATTAAACCAATTCAAGCTGAAAATGTTCCGAACAAAATTTACTCTCTTCACCTCTCCTCTCAAAAAGAGAAACGGTCAAACTCCATATAAAAAAATGTTTCAGAACAAAAATTTTGTTCCGAAACCATGGGTGAATCCAGCTTAAGTTTCAAAAATAAAACTAAAAATTTAAAAATTTAAGAAATTCAATCCCATTAGCAATCTTCTAAATCCATATCTTTATTTTAATTTTTAATTTTTAATTTTTAGTTTTTGTAATTTTTGTGACATTCAATATTAGTTATTTGATTTGTTTACTTAAAAACATATGACACGCTTTTACGTTGTATAATTGCACTTACATTTTTACATTACGTAGACATTATTGCTACATTAAAACTTAAAAAAACAAATAAAATTCATTGTCCTATAAAACTTTATTTAGTAAAAATTAGAATTATTAATCTTAAGGGAGATCCTGGAATCTGGAAATACAATACTAATACATATCACAACCCAATATCCTCCTATACGTAATGGTTATTATCAAAAACATTTTAATATTAAAAGAAAATTTATTTTTAGTAATGATGATTTATCTGTAGTAATGAAGACAAAAGGTAAATGTTGAAATAAAAACTTATTATTTTATTAATTTTTGTTGTTGAAAATACTTTAATAAAAAAACACAGTATTATGCATATGTAAGATGTTTGAAAGTCATTTAAAATAGAAATTTTTGCTCGTCTCATAAAAAAATAATTGCATTATACATTGAAGTAAATTTAATATTTAAAACATACAACATAGTAAAATATATTTTCTTCTTAAATTATTTCACTGTAAAAATTTTCAAAATACGCGGCATATAAAAGGAAATTTTTTCATATCATGAAAATACCAAAATGTACAAAAAAAAGTCAATACAAAAATGTAGAACTTGACATCTTTTCTTGGCAAAAACTAAACTTTAAGGTAAGATTACTTAAATCTTTATTTGAAGTTAATTAAATATTGTCTAATATAAATTATAGCAAATATCAGTTTTTAATTAAAAACAATTTTATTTATTTCCTTTGGAGTTGCTTCCATTATGCTTTTTGTTGTATCTGTTATCCACTTCTTCTGATAGGTTGGCATTCATACATTCATCCCTATGGATGGCATACTAGCGCCCACTAGATATTAACTAATGATCCATTGAAAACCACCACAGAAGCCTCAGTAAAGATCTCTTCAAAATTTGACGATCGCGGCAAACGTTGAAATGCAGGACTGCTATAAAAGAAAAGCGATGGATGAGAAAAGTCCTCGCATTTTGCGATGGATACTACAACTGTCATGTGGTTAATAATATACTTTGCCATCTTGTCTCTGTATTCACTCCTGTGAACGAAAGAATATCCACAAAATATTATACCATCAGTCTTATTTGTGCTCACACCCTCACGGAAGAAAACTACGATGTGGTTAAATATGCCTTCTACACTAAGCAAGAGATAAGTGCCCGGCCCATGACGCAGAAATCGTCTTCGGAGATTTTAATGCGAAGATCGGGGGGAGGTATCTTTGGCCCAGTCCAAGCGACCACTACCTCCAATGGTATGAGGTTGATTGATTTCGCCGAGGGGCGTAACATGGTAGTACGCAACACCAGCATATTAGCATATCGACATTCATAAGGCGACTTGGATATCTCCCGATCGAACAACATCCAACCAGATTGATCACATTGTGATTGGCGGAAGACACACCTCCAGTGTACTAGATGCGCGCACATTCTGAGATCCAAATAAAGACTCGGGCCACTACCTTACCAAAGCCCAGTTTAGATTACGCTTTAGCGCCTCGAGTTCTGCGCGTTCTTGTACATTGCGAAAGCTAGACATCAACAATCTGCAATCACAATCAACTCTCGGATAAGCTCCGACGTTGCCAATCTAGCCTCAGCGATGTTGGTGATTGGGCTAACATCTCTCATACCTTGCGTACTACAGTGTTTGGTTTCGAGCACCCACCCCAACGAAATAAATGCTACGATGGGGAGTGTCGCAAGGCAGCATACAAGTAAACGTTGCGCTCCTCCGCTAAGTGAGCCATTGTCAAGGACTATAGAGAGAAGAGAACAAATGTGAGCTGTATGAGATCCTTAACGACATGGACTTTATGCAGGAGACGTGTATTTAATGCGGGGATCTGCGGAAGTCAACAGAGGGCGACCTTGTTTGCGTTGGAAGGACAAGATCGAGGAAGCCTGTCATCGACTGATGTGAGCAACTGGCGCAGGCGTGCAAGAAGCAAAGGCTTCTTTAATCGGGTTGTTAATGACCAATTAAGTAAGTAAGAAGCACTCGTTTTTTTCTTACAATGGCAAGGGACTAGATTTGAGGACACCTTAGAGTTGCATAAAAACAGTAACAGGTTTTGTTAAAGGGTCTTATTGACATAAATATCGGTGTGAATAGAACCGTAAGTAGTAAAAGGATTGACCTTTTTGAACCTGTGCAAACAGCTAAGAAATTTTTTACAAATAAGTTTTTCCCAACATTGTTCTTTTTTCATAACATATAAATCTTCTATATTTATAAGTCTTATATTCCATTAAAGTACACTCGTAGAGAAATTCGTTTATAAGGTTCTCGCTAATTTTTTAGTTTCCCATTTGTTAAAAAAGGAAAAAGGAGAAAACTTTAAAAATATTGATAAAAAGCAAGAGAACGATACATTTTTCTTTAATTTAAAAAAAAAAGAAAAAAAAACTGAAGAGATTTTAATTTATTTTAATTGAATTTTTCTTTTCGGTCATTAAAATGTTTTTTAATCAACTACATTATGTGATTTTTAATCAGCTCATTCGGCTATAAAATTTTGATAGCGGTTTTATTTTCTTTATTTTAAAATAATATTTTTATAGCCTAGACAGCATTAATTTCTATTAAAATCCGACTAGAGTGCATAAAAATTTTACCCTAACAGATAACAGTTTCTGCGTTTAGTTTGTTAACTATTAATTTTTGCAATTTTATTATAATAATCGCAAATGAATATTATTTTTTTTATTTATATTATTTATATTAAATCTACTTCGTTTAAAAGAAAATTCTGTTAACTGCGAAACCGTTTAAATGAAAGAGATTTTGTTAGTAAAAGTACATTTTTATATAAAGACAACTCCTTTTAATTGAAATTATTATATACTTACCGGCGACGTAACAGTTATAGTGCCTACCCATTTTTATTCGAAAATGTATTTACCTGCACCCTTAAAAATGTTTTTTTTCAATATGCACGATATTTAAATTTAAAAAATAAAAAAGTGGAATATATAACAATTTTCTTAATTTTAATTACTATAATATTTAAAAAGAAAAATCAGTTCGCTTAATTGAAATGGTTTTGCACTAATCTGAAGTTCGCTTAAGTGAAAATTTCATTTAATTGCAAAGAAAGTGCCGGTTTTTACATTTGCAAGTAGCCGAACTCGACTATATTCCAATATGAAATGGATATAAGGCAGTACGATTAAAGTCGAAAGCCCGTACAATGCGTTTAATGAGTTCTAGCTTTACATGCCTTTGTCAAAAAAGTAGAATCAGTGTCGCTGTTTGTGACAAGTTACAGGGAAAACGCATAGATTGAAAAATTCAGTGGTTTACATAAGCTACATTTATATATAATTTATATATATATATATAATATATATATATATATAGAACGTCATCCCTAGTTACATTAAAACCGCTGACTTTTTCAGCATATACATATATATTATACATATAATGTTTAGCCAATAGTTATGGATAACGTACACTTTTTAATATTTGATAATTATATCACAAAAACTTTAACAATTTTGTGAATTGGATCCTTTTATAATGTTCTCATATAGAATATTTTTGCATTCTGGCAACTAATATTAAAGTTTGTCGGCTATACTAAATAATAATTGGTAAAAGTTTTATACATTTTTTTTATTATATACAATTTTAGTGCACTTTAAGTAGATATATATTGGGTACCCCGATAGTTATTATTCTTGGGGAAAAAAGTGGCGAAAATATATAATTTCACGAATTTTAGCCAAAAGTTCGTATAATTTATTTCTGTTCTATTATAAAACAAAGAAAAATAAGGAAAATATTCTGGTGACTATTTTTAGACACGTTTTTAATTTACGAATGTAATGTTAATTTATGAATGTAACGATTTTTAAGAAAAATTATGGTGTTGGCAATGCTTATTCGTTAAATAGTGCGAGGCGTACTTACACCTTTGCGGTTCCAAAATGTAGAGTCACCAGAATGTTTTCCTTATTTTGCTTTTGTTTTGTGAAAAATATAAAAAATTTGTTTGATTTGTAATAGAACAGAAATAAATTACTGAAACAAATATAAAAACTATAAATTTATATCTAAACTTTTGGCTAAAATTTATGAAATTGCTAAAATATATTACCGTACTAAGGCTTTTGCTGTTCACTGTATACTAGTCATTAAAAATATTGTCGCACACTACCACTTTTTCTTTTATCTCCTGAGTGATGGTCTCACAAAAAGTTTTCAAAATAGTCTGTGAACGATATAAAATAAACATTGGCAAGAAAAGGGATGTAAACGAGCAATATGATGAATTGCATCAACTTAAATGATAATAAACATAAACCTGGAACGGGTTGAATTGTTTTATATATAAAGTAATTTTAACTAGGAAGCACTTTACTTTCTAAAATATAACTAGTCATGAAGTATAATATGTTTTGTGAAGCTACTACGTGAAAAAAAAACTGATGAACAAATTTTTATTATTATAAATTGAACTTTTAAGAATTTTTATTTCCATCATGAACATTTAAGTATTTTATCATTAAATACATTCGTATAAGTCTTTTAGTCTATAGGCTGATGAAAATTATCTACCAAACTCTGCACTTGGATGCCAGCTGCGACTGACCGGCATAACCTAATTTGGAAATCTGTACTGGCTCTGGCTCTATGTGCGAATAAGAACCTCGTGGCTCTAAAAATGGAAAAAATGTTAAGTGAGTAGAAAAAAGTAGACAAGTTCTCCAATATGGAGGCTAAGGACAGAACTTAAAAAATTCCACATACGGTTATTGTTTCAGTATAAGAGATTGAGGACGTTGTCAATTCCAAGATCGGAGTGAGCATCTTATCCCAGTTTGTTTAAAAGAACAAGTTTAATTATTCTAAATTTTTTTTTTAATTTTGCAATGGTAAGACCATTGGGATTAAAGTATCATCTACTTCATACTGTAAACACTATTGGTCTACAATTTATCGAATTCTGAACATTGGATTTTATAATTCACAATGTGTATTTCGTTTTATTTATATTATATGTGTTGCCAGGCTATCATTATTACTTAAATATAAACCTAAATATATGTACAGTGATGTGAGAGAACGCTAATCTAAAACTTAGAGATTTGATAACATAGTACTTAAGTCGAGAAAACTGATCAGCGTTCTTGTCACAATAACAAATTACATTCCGGTTTTATAAATTTATTATTATTTTAAATATTATAAATAGATTAATAATACATTTGTACTAATTTCAGCTCTAATGTTGTTCTAAAGGTGTTATAAATTTTTCGAGGACTTTCGTTGTTGTTTAAAACTTTAGAACATCGGCTTATATCCATACTACGCAGAGACACTATCCTCTGACAGTTGTTTCTACAACATTCCACAAATTCTCGATGGGATTTTCATATGTTTAACGAAACGGTGAAGTTGTTATCTCTAAACCATTTCCAATTGAAGTTTGGGGTCATTATCCTGCTGGAACACTCATTGATGTGACATAATGTAGCATTAAATTGTGCTTAACTTTCTTTTTAATATATTTGACACTGAATCTACCATTTTTTTTTGTTTTCTATTGATATTTGCTGCCATTTACTCATAAGAAAATTTTTCGGGGTCATATATCTTGGGGTCATATCGAAATTTTGTACAACTTTGGCACGTAAATCACATTTTCACATTAGCAGCAGCAGATAATGGATTTGTTAAAAGTAATAATTGCCACATACATCCCCACACCAAATATCAAAAGAACACAAAAACAAAACACAAAAACTTCAATGCTCAACAGGGTTAGGTACAACATTTTAATACATTAGGCCTTTAACTATTAAATTTTTTCTCTGCGTTTTGGTATACCTACACTTTTCCGGCGCAAAAATATGTAGTCATCATAATGGTTTCCTTATTTTTTTCTTTCGTTTTGTTGTTTAATAATGTTTCTGTTCTATTGTATTCTATATAATTAAATTAACAAAATATATATAAAAATTTTAATATTTTATACAGGCTTTTGTTTAAAATTCAAGAAATTGCTTAAACTTATTAGACCTTATTGTATGTACCTAAACTTATGTAGTTCGCCGTATATTTGCATTTAATCAGACGTCGGCACAAGAGAGCATGATAAAAATGAGAGTGTATTTGTGAGAGGCATGTGTATAACCCAGAGAAAAATTGTTCGTAATTATTGTTTGAAGCAGTTCAAATCGTGGTTGCTTTTTGATACTATTTATTATTCTTCGGAATATTAGACATATTTCACTTAAAAATTCAAAGAAAAAGCTGTGAATTTTTTCCATTGTAAAGGATGGCAATATTTCAATAGGTGGAACACATTATTATGGAAAGATTTACACACATAAAAATAATGCATGGAAATTTTTGTGGTGTACAATTTTGCTAAACAGAGGACCATAAAATATAACCCTTTGAAATATTTAGGTACCAGAATTTTATCGGTACACTTTTTTCGAACGAACGACATTGGTATTTTTCTCACAAGTTTTTATAGATGTGTATCAAGAGTCATCATTACATTTTGCAAGTACCTGGGTTATATTTTATGGTCCTCCTCTTTACCAATTTGGTTTATATTTTGCCCTGCCTCTCCAAAATAGGGGAAAAATAATTGACAACCTTTTTTCGCCAATGCTAAAGCTATTGCATATGTTGCCTTTTGTTGGCTCCATGTTAATAACTCATCGTAGTATAGTAGGTAATGTGTTCGATTATTAGAGGTAAGTACACGGTTCAAACCCAAACTCAGACGATGTACTTTCAGCATATTTCCGGCAAAATCTCTGAGAGTAAATAAAATTGCCATGAAAAGTTTTTAACAGTAGGTCCTTCCACTCAAGTATAAAATTAACACACAACATAAGAAGTGTGAGAACCTATGTTGTAATCCTCACTGAAGGATTGTAATGACTAATTATGTACGCTCAATTAAAGAAAACATGTCTTTTTCCCGCTAATTTTTATGTTTTCCCAATAACTTCTATGTTATATTTTTTCATATTCGTTATTTTCTTCAAGCATTATTGATTGTAAATTCTTTAAACAACGCTATAACACCTTTTTCAATTTGATAATAATCAGCGGAACCTTGACTGTTTGTTATGTTATGTCAATAAGATAATCAAAATTAATTACGCTCTGTATATGAATATAAGTGTGGTTAATTAAACGAACTCGAAATCTTCACCAAAAACAGAAAAAAGTTTATCAGCAATTTTATCGATGGTTAACTTTAATCTATTAATAAAAAGGCGCCTATCATCTTGATGCAATTTATTGGCCATGACAGCAGCCTGATATATGTTTGTTCATAATATCGGGTACCACTCTATCGAACTTGCTTGTAACTACTACCGATTCATCTCGATTTCTAGCAATTTCAAATCGATGGTAATCAACCTACTTTTATGAATTTTCGTCCCATGAAATTATATTTTCTAACTTCTGACTCGATACATGCGTATCAACACTACTGAGTAAAGAATGTACCAATCTGCCATCTAATGTAAATGAACAGGTCCTAATAGTCATCCTTGTATATCATTGTTATTGTCTCTGCTAACTTGTTTACATTTAAATATGATATTATTTCATCGGGGCTTCGGAACTTATATATTTGGAACTAAGCATCCATTACACGATAAGCATTCTTCCTTTGGTTACAGTCTGTCTTGCTTAAAGTTTTCGCAACTGACCGACTTTAGTTAAGATTCACTTCAGAAGTGGATCGATTTTATAGGATTATTTTTAGGTTCGCATTGGGTTATGAGTTATTTTTGCGTTAACTATAAGGAATTCGTACATTTAAATTATTCGTGTATCCAGCTTTATACAAGTTGTTATGGATTGGTAGAGTATAGAGATTATTACGTTCATGTTAATTTCTGCGCTACCCTTATTTTTCCATAATTACATCATGGGATAAAAGGGTTGTTGATATGATAATCATGGAATTCAAAAACATCATCACAATTTTAAAGCAACGCCACAATTCATTATAACTAAGAAATAAATTTTCCGACTGTCTCAATAAAATACATATCTGTTTCTACCCATATTTGATAGGCGAAATACAGTGATGTGCAAAATAATGACATCAATATGACAATTATAGTTTTGATAAAGAAATTAAATAAACAAATAATTTAATGGTACATTTGCACTAATTTATACTCTAATTTTTTCTAGAGTGTTTAACATTCTGTTGAGGAACGGTGTGTTTTAAAATTGGTAGAGGCGTCTAAACATAGAGTCAAAAACTCTTGGCCTCCCAATCCCTCATCACAATTTGTGAGATACATTTATCTGATTGTTGCTTTTGTTATATTCCAAAAGATATGTATTCGATTTAGTTCTGAAGATAGTTCAGGTCTGTATAGTACATTTGGTCCATACACACAAGCCGTTGTATCGCTGTGTGAATTGGCCAATTAATATTGTTATCTTCCAACCATTTGTTATGCTCATGACATTTATATTTATTACAAATACGTGTATTTGTAATTGACGGAATGTTGTGTAATGTGCACGTGAATATACTTTCAACATATTATAAAGTACTACTTATGCTCTATATATGTATACAACATATAATATTATAGTATATATAATATATATATATAATATATATATATGCTATATATATATATACCATATGTACATACCATATATATATATATATATATTGTATATATATATGGTATGTACGGTACATAATTTAGTTAATAAGAAATAATCGTATTAAATATCAGGTTGCATTTTTTTATGATGAAATTTCTAATTAAGGAAACTTTCATCCGTTTTATCTGTTTATGCTCAAATGAAATATTTAGAAATTGTAAAGCGAACAATCTAATGCATTAATAACACATAATTTTTTAAGTCTATATAGTAAATTTTTATTCTAAAATTGACTATTCTTGGTATTTGACGTTAAAATTAATATATTATTTATTTAACATAAGTATTGCATTGCGCAGTTTTGTATTTAAGGGAAAATACACTGACTAATGATATCTAGCATACAATGCAAAAACAAAAATCATTTCTTTTCTAAACATCCATGCTCTTATATTTTGCCTTCCAGAAATATGTTAAGTCGTATATTTCTGTATGAATGCTTTTGGCTATAGACCAAGCATAGTTACATTGTGTTTCAGTACAGTATGTGTAATAAAATTTTGTTTTCATTCACTTAGATGTGAGTTTACCAAAAAATGTATATAAATACATACATACATTCATATGTATACTTTGATTAGGAAGTTTAATATCAAAAGAAAAACCCTTAAGTCTTTTATTTTTATGTACTTCTTCTTCTGTGGTTAATTTATTTTTTACATTTTATAGTTTACGAACGCAACTAAGAATTTATAAATTTGTAGGCGGGCAAGTAGTCTGACAGAAATATCATTGGCGACGTTTTTTTTATGGCATAAAATAATTTTGTGTATGAGTAAAAATGTTGTAAATAAATAAACATAATAGTCTTTATTTTTGGTTGCAAACACTAAAACAGTTAACAGTGCAAGAAATTAAAAAAAAATGTCAATGGAATCGGCACTTTAAAATTAAAAGGGTTCTAGGTCTAATTGCAAGGTAATGATTACTTAATACAAAATGTGAAGTTTTGTGATGTGGAGATCTGAATTATTGCACAAGTCAAACTTAGAACTTACGATAATTTAAAAGTGTTGACGCTGGCCACCCTACTATTAAGTTTAGATATAAGTTTAGTTAAAGTGTACAAAGTACCCCTGTGTTAATTTGAATTCATTGTTAATTGTTAAGAATATAAATGAAATAAGATCACTATCCGATAGGATCCCCCTATCCCCCAACCCGAAAGGTACGTTTTGTTTTACTGAATAAATAAATTTATTATTAACAATAATTTTGAATTTGTATTTCCCCGCATTTTCGCGAAATATTTTTTTATTATTTCCACATTATGGTCCTTCGAGCCGGATTTGAATCAGAGACTTATGGACGCACAATTTTGCCCAAGGTACTGCACGTTTTAATAACCCGAAAATTCTCTAAAATTAAAAACCTTTGGTACAACTGTTGCCCCGAGCATGCTTCAAAGAAGGAGTTGATTCTTTTGTGGAAAGTCTTTCGAGACAGTTACGAAGACTTATTGGAAAATGTCGAAGATATCACAGTTTCAACAAAACACACGAGGGCCAAGTATATGTCCGAATATACTTTGAAGGTCCTAAATGGTCGACTTTTAAGCCCAATAATCAGCTAGAAACGATTTCGATACAGGTTAACATTACCCAGACGGATACGTCCATTGGATCGTTTGATCATTCTTTGCTTAAGTACCCATTTCCCTGAATACTCTTCACTGAAGAATGGGTCTACCTTAACCCCTAAGAATCCATTACTCGTGTTCAACCGTTTTATAGATTCTAATGGATTTCTACGTGTTAATGTTAGACTCTCTTAATCACCTACTTTGACCTACAATGAAAGTTCTACGAAGTTGTTACCCTATAATGGCCGTTTTACGCGTTTCCATCTAGAATTTTTAACTATGTTGATAAGAAAAGTGACTTGTTTGAATTCTAGACCTCTTATCTCAATGGCAGCTACCCCGTCTAACATCAACCCTTTAACACCGAACATTTCCTTATAGGAAGTGCCATACTTTCCTCGCCGGAACTTAATTTTTCGAATAAATCTCTAAGTTATGCTAATCGATGGCGTAAGCTAAAATTTTGCGTGTTGGTGGAAAAACGAATATTTAGTGGAGTTGCATAAATGCAACAAATGGAAGGTTCCCCAAAGAGATTTCGTTACAAATATTTTGTTGTCATTCGTCATGACAATATATCCCCTAACGAATGGAAGCTAGGTCGGATCGAACGGATCTATTTCGGCCCGATTCGAAGGTGCGAGTGGCCGATATTCGAACTGCCAATGGCGTTTTGACGCAGCCAATAGTTAAACTCGAGCTGCTTCCTAATCATAAGCAAAACTAATTTTGTCTCTTTCTGTGCCCGTTTTTTGGTTTTATTTACAGATGTCGAAAATTGCACTCCGTCGTCTAGCCCCAATAATGAAAGACTAGACGACGTTATTGCGGCCTCCAGTTGTAAATGCAGATTGTGTTCGGAACATCATCCATTGTGGAAATGTTCCCAATTCCGTCGTATGAGCCCTTTTAAACCATTGCATCAATTATCTGACACAATCCCATTTTGTCAAGGATTGCCAGAGTAGAGCACGGTGTATGGAATGCTTACAAGAGCATCATTTTTTTATATATACATTTTTTATATATAATTTTCCTTTTTCTATATCTCATTTTATTTGAATTTACAAAAACTATGAATTATTATATTATGAATTGTTAGTCCTCTTATTGCAATGTTGAAAGGGGGATGTTCACGTTGACCATCCTAATCTTAAGCTCAACTTAAGTATTTGTACAACCGTATGGTTATGTGATTGTAAATTATTAATAATATAACAGAATTGTTGCAATGTAAACGAAAAGAAATTTTTTTATTTATTATTTATTTAGTAGATTTTAAGAAAAATTTGTTTTTTTTTACAAAAATAACATTGATCTATAATTGGCTTAACTTATAATTGTGAGCCAGAAATGCAACATTAAGGAAGCAGAAAAAAATCATATAATTTGTATTTATTAACTACATAAATATTATTGACATGGGAACTTATATACATAAATATTTATATTTTCTACTTCATTTTCATTTTATATATCAAATTAAATACAAATCTGAGAAAATTCATTCATGATAAGTTTTCTGTATTTTAAGCAAGCTTCAACGTAATTAATAAGTAAACTAATACTATGAGTATCATCGTTAAGAATATTTATTATCTTAATTTGATCTAATTGGATTTTGTTAAAAAATTTAATTCTAAATTCATTAAAAATAGGATGAATACCAATGAAGCGGAGCATATTTTCGGAAGAATCTAAGTTGCATACAGTACAGATTCCGATTGAAGAACTTCTGAACAGTCTAGCGTTTATATGCAAAAGTCCACCCCTGGCTCTTATCAGTAGACTTAACCCCTATGATGAGAGCCCATATAAAGGCATTCGTAAGAAAGAATATTTTAGTTGTGAGTATAAGCCGTGGAATTAAGAATTTCTGGCATCGGAAATTAAATTAACATATTCATACGTTCTAACATGCTGTATAATTGATTTCCAATGTATGCTAAGAGGCACGGAGGTATTTTCAGGAACAAAGGTAATTTTATTACATAAACCTAACCAGTCCTCCGCCCAAAAAAATCTGATTAGCAATTATGATTTCTGCGAGATTGTAAGGCAAGCAGTTATAAGGCATATTGAGAACCTTATTGATATAATTAAAGTGCAACTTTAATGTATCCAGATATAGTGATTTTAAATCTGTTTCCAAAAAAGCATATAGTTTGGAAAGTTTTTAGGCATTAGTAACATCTTCTTAATGAAAAATCTAAATAATTTTTCCACTACATCATATTTTTTATATCGCCATATTTGTGCACCATAAAACATAACTGAACGAGATACGGCAGTAAAGATTTTAAGTTTATAATCATTCGATATTTTAGGGTGGTTTAGATATTTAGACCAAAACGACGCCACTTTCGACCTAGTTAGTTTATTTTCTAAATGTTTACTAAATGACAAATTATAACATAATTCAATTCCCAAGTATTTATACGAGATTTATACGATTTCATTTGTTCCATTCATCCACTTTATGTTTTTTGGTATTCTAGTGCCATTACGAAAAGCTAATATTTTCCATTTTGAAAGATTTACTCTTAAGTGCCATAAGTCAGAGCAGTCATGTAGAGAATCAATCATGGTCTGGAGATTGCTGGGAGAATCAGATAACAAAACTTTCACTGTGATGTCACCAATAGTTATTTCCATAAGAAGAGCGTCGACTAAGTCATTCAATTACAAAGGCAACAGGATCGGACTTAGAGTACAACCTTGTTTGACTCCCGGCTTAACATCAAAAGAATAGGAGAAAGAATTACCAAAAAATATTCGACTTGTAATACCATCATACGACTGGTGTAGTAAACGTATTATTTTCGAAGATAATTCAAATTTTGCCAGTTTATAAATGGGAATTGAAATAAAAGCACAGGAGAAATCCACAAAAATGCATACGCGTTTTTGCCATTTATCCTATTTAAATGTACAATGTTAATTAAGAACGATTCCAAGACTTCAAAATCACTACTCTAGTTTATGCAGTTAAGACATCGTGAGATAAAGTAAAAAATATCATTAGTTAGTCTTTCACTCAACACAATGTTACCATTAGTGAAATCCGCAAATTGAAATTCATAAGATTTTCCTATATCCTTTTTGAATCCATATAAACAACCCCCACTAGCACGACCAGCGTTGTGACTTTTTATGATATTGATCCAGTATAGCTTGTAATTTAGAAAATAATTAGCAAATCATGTTTGTTTACTTCAAATTTATTAATATATGCAACGAAATTTCCAACATTGATACTATTAGAAAGATTAGCAACATTATAGGATAGGACTCGACAAAAATTGTATTGCTATTGGCCATTTAATTTACTGTTTTAATCGAATTATAATTTTTTGGAATATTTTCTTTGACAATGGCATCAATGTGGACTTTCGCTTGAGTCAACAGTTGTTTTATATATTCAGCGTCATCATGTGAAGAGGCGACAACTTTACCAAGCAACCAGCGGTATTCCTGTTGTTGATGTAAGATCAAAATTCTCCAAGTCGTTTCTTTAAGTTCCTATTAAACTTTGTAATTTGTTTGTTCATTTGTCCTAAATTATAACGCTTATCTGGTTCATTTTTGGAGTATTATTTTTGTAAAAAAGTCGAGCCTCCCTTTAGTTTATCTTTCGCAGCTAATATATTGACGGTTTGTAGACTAGATCCCAAACTATATAAAAACGTTTGTGAATGTGGCAGTGCTTGAACTGTAACTATTTCTGCATTGACGCCTAGCTAATTGGAGCACAGATCGATAAAATGTTTTTTGGCTTCTGATATATTAGTGGTAATAAGGCCCTTGACAACAATATTTGAGGATCGGGTTCTTCGATCAATTTGTTCAATACGTGAAGAGAGAGTTTTAACTTCATTTCTAAGTTTTGCATTTTCCTCACGAAGCTCGTCTATTTCAGATTTTATCGATAACACATCGTCTTTTTTGGCAACATCTTTAAGTTTATTATCTAAGACTACAAAATTTGTTCCGTAAGAAAACATCAGGGGAATTATTACTATTTTTCATATTATCATATTAATTCTGTTTGGATGTAATATTTTGTTTTTTGTTTCTATTTACTTATCATCGGCTACCCAGGGGACAACTGTCGCATGTTATTCTTAATCAGTTTCTAAGCATACTTTTAGGCACAATTCAAATCAAAGTAGATTAAATAGATGAGTCGCAATAACAACAAATAACTGACAGTAACGGGAATGAATTATAAGGTTAAAAGAAAACTTGCAAACAACGAAACATCACCTTAGATACAGCTGATTTTTTTTTAGAAAAAAGGCAGACAGATTTCGACTTAGCACTATATATTAATATTTTCATTTAATAACCGTATTTACTTTAATTATGAATGAAAAATAATTAATAGATAGACTACAGGAAGATTTACTAATCCTAAACGAAAAGAAATTATTATTACTCTATCTACCCCGGAATAATAAAGTACGTTTGTGTATGCGCTTAAGAAATATATTTTTATATTGAATTTTTTTTCTTATTATCGCCAAATATTTTATTTTATTATATCCCCGCTCACCACCCCAACAAGCAGTTTTTTTTTAATAGGTTTTTTCAGTGTCTTTTAGTCTAAAACAATTTATAGTTAACGTCCTTTTTCTTCTTGAAGTAAAAATCAATAAATTAAATATACATCAACTAGGGAATTTATTTGGTGACTTTGAATGAACATTTTTACAAAAACGAATATGGAAATAAGAATTATGAAATTTTAACACGCATTTCCATTATATGGAACATGGTAGGGATGCCAATCGAGAAATTCTGAATTCTTAAAACTTGTCCCGGGATTTTCAGGATTGTAAATTCGTGTATGTACTTTATGAAGTAAGAAGAAAAAATTAGTTTACCGCTTTGTTTATTTTATTCAGTATTATGCTAAATAACATAAATAAAGTAAACATTCTATATAACCCGAATTGAACGAGAACCCAACATCCATTAGCTATCTTCAAGCCATTTTACTCACAAGTGTATATTGCGAAAGATTCCACAGGGTATAAATTTATTTCTTCACTAATGTATTTATGTATGTATATAAATACAGACGAATTACTTTTATTTCTGTTAGTTGACGATTTTTTGTTACTTATTTTTTTCTTTTTTTTTACACACGTTTAATTGTGATAAAGAAATTTTGAATAAAATATTGTTTTAAAATTTTTGTCTTTAAAAGAAAATCCCGAAATACCACAATAATTTAGTTTTTTTAGATTTCGAATTATTTAAAAATTATTTCAAATATATTTGAGGTTACCAAAAGAACAAATATCTCTAAAGGAAAAAGGTCTGGATCTTTTGAAAAACTGGCCTATTTTCATATTTAACACTCAAATAGTTGCATAAGCGTCAACTAAATGTTTTAATAGTCATCCCGTCTCGCTGTCATAGTTGACCTCGCCTATTGGATATGATTCATGAATTGATGTAAGTTGTCATGCACACAATTTAGGAACGATCCAAAATGGAGGGACTTTCAGTCATTTATACAAATACAGCCATTGTACCATTTATATAGAAGAGTTTCGTCACCCATTTTGAGAGTAAACGGCATTGCGGGTGCTCTCAGTTGGAAGGGCAAACGTTTGGTCATCATTCTGGACGAAAAATTTACTTTGGAATAGGATGAGAAAAACCCTTTGACATGCACAAAAATGGTATGGCACTCTTGTTTGGTGGCGATGATTGCAAAAATGATGGATCTTAGACAACGACGTCAAAATTTTTGAATCACAATTCTTTAAAGCGTGGGAATCCTTTCCGAAGAGGGGAAAAGAGGAGAAACGCTCTCGGTCATGAAGCGTGGGGAAATATTGCAGTGGCACTATTGAGTCCAATCATTACAAAAAGTTTCTCGGTTACAATGCTAGGAGGAAAATAGAAGCGGGTATTAACAATAAATCAACAATGGTTATTGTGGGCTTGACTCCATCTTTCTTTCATTATTTTGCTTTATTATGAATATTAAAGGAATGGTAGACTCGATCAAAAGTGTGTCATAACTAGAACTCCGAAGTGTTGAATACATCCTATGTTCCTTTTATGGTGCACACATCTAGTAATCAAAAATTTTCGCTAAGCTATATCTTTAATCGTGTTCCCATAAAAATATTCATTTGACAATAATGGCTAAAAATATTATCCTCAAATGATTGTTTGAATTTTTAGTGTGCAAGTAGCGTCTTTGAATTTTCCCTATGTGACAAGCAGAGAAATTCCTCATATAATTCCATTGTATAACACCTTATTTGTTTAGTAGAGAATTGTACGATAAAAGTTTGCAGTCTAACCTCAAGCATGGATTTCTACCAATCTTATTTATTCAAATAAATTATGCTGACTGTGTCGCTCTCTGTTTATTTATCTTATTCTAACCTAATCTATTGCTACAAAACTTGATAACGATTAATCTTGTAATATGTGTGGACCACTTAGGTTGCCTTACACCTTCCTCCTTAAAACAAAAAATTGAAGTAAAATAGTTGATCAGGCTATCACTGATTAAACATATTTTATATATCCAACACATACATAACTTGCAGGTACTTATGTATATGTCATTAACATTCATATCTTAAAAATTTTTTATGCATGGGTTTCGGCAATTTTGTTTACTCTTTTTTGTTCAAAATTTTACTAAAAAAAAAGCAATAAAAATTTTATTTTATTTTCCCATTTTTGACTGCTTCATCTCACTCTTACTACATCTCACTCTTACTTACTATAACTGCAAAGGTACTTATAATAAAAAATTTAATCTCTTGCATTGACGTAGTATCAAATGACAGAATTTCTGTTTGTCGAAAAAAGCTCCATAAAAAGATATACTTAATTTACCTTCCTAAAACCACTACCTTTGAGATTTTTGTCTGTTCCTTATGTACCTGAAGCTGATAATGCATTTTCTCTGACTCCAAATATTTTAAACACCTTTTAGTGCACTATAGGTAATAGAAAAATGCTTTGGAAATAAACTTTTGGTTTCATGTAATACTTACTCCTACAACTTCTATTAGCACACACTTACACACAATTACGTAATAAGCCAAAGAGGTCAATTCATTTTAACTCAAATCTTATTAACCACTATGGATAGTACTAATCATAAGTCTTTTAAATCTGCAAATCAAATTTTCCACGTATTTTGGAATGAGGAGGATTCAAATACAAAAACTACCTTTATTTACTCATCTCAAATATTAAAAATAATAAAAAAAATAACTTAAAGTGCAAAAAAATAATATTAACAATACAAACAATTGCCAAAATAATATCTTGGTTGTCTTCAAACGATGACATAATAACATTAATGATATATAAATTTCATTTGCTATGAGAAGAACTATATTATTAAGTTTTTACCTTTTTAAAAACGTTTAATATGTGAGCTCGTAGATTACAAATAGAATAAAAATAAGTTTGTGTTTAGTCTTAATTAAAACTCTAGTCTTAAACACAATTCTGTGTGCTACGGTTCATAACTTGATCTAACAGCAACATTTGCTTTGTTTGTTATTCCTCTGTTTACACTCTACGCATATACAATAACAATTACTAGACAGTTGTTCTACAGATCTTTGTAACGGAGATCTTCAAACCACTATTACTTTCTTCAAACGCACCGCGTCTTCACGCAAGACTGACTGAACTTTTTCTGACTTGAGGTCTGCTTTTTTATATGGCTACATAAACAGTTTGATGAATGTTCTTGAAGCCAAATATTCGGTGTTTCGCCTTCTCGATATTGTTATTTGTGTGTTTTGTTTACATTTATTCTTGTAGTTTTATTTTTGTTTACCATTTTTCTTTATGCCGGTGTTTTGTCGGTACATTTCAGTTTACTTTTAATGTTAAACGATGTAAAAATCAAACACCAGTATCTAGATTTTTCACTTTCGTGATAATATCAAATATACACTAGAAACTGAAGCACCTGACTTAATATTTGTCTAAAAAGAAACATTTTGGGATGTACCGTCCACTACAAGAGTTCCATTAATAATATTGTGATTTAGATATTTCAGAGAGAACAAAAACCATAAAGTTATCGTATTTTAGTTTTATGTGCTGAATGAACAACTAATTTCAGAGCTACAAAAATATAGATTTTGTCGCAAAAATTTTTCATTGACTTACACTTATCCATTGTCTTCGAGAAATGTACCAAAATTTTAAAAGATGGAGGAGAGAGAAGGAGGTTTTTCTTTGCCATCTTTGCCCGGGACTTAAAAAAAACACAATTTTTTGTTTAAAAATTTATGTAATGAAAACGTTTTTACACCTTAAGAAACTTAAAAACAGAGAGAAATGCAAAGCTGCTCATTATGCAATAAATTTTTCTGCTTTAAATTACTCACATGAATACTCAAATTTTATTCTCATTTACACTTACGATATGTAGATGAAATATAAAAAGAACTCCTCGATTTGAGTTTTGGTTTTATAATGATCTTTATTTTATTTAAAAATGGTTTGAGCGTAAAATCTAAAGTAATAAAAGCTTACAATGCAAAAATAAAATATTTGATTTGAATTGAGTGTCATATTTATGAATACTCGCGTCTGCACTAAATGCATGCGCAAATACCTTTCAATGTCCTCATTGATTTTTCTTACACTACGTATATTTTTAATGAGATTTAAAAAAATAAATCTTTGTAATATTATTATTAAAATTAAAAGAATAACAAAAATTATTGTAAATATAATATAATTAGTTTCTTTTGTAGCATAACGGCCGTGATGATTATTTTTTAATTCGATTTTGGTTATGTAATATTGTTGTTTTTTACAAGGTTTCCGGATCTTTTAACAAATGGGACAATATTTGTTAGCGGATTGTTTATTTTGCTTTCAAATTTAAAAGTTCCAATTTTAATTTTGCAGTTATTAATTGTTAATAAATTATTTTCAATAATTGATATATTCAGATCGTTCCAATTTTGGTTTATAAACCTATAGTATTGTTTCATTTAAATTCTTAGTTAATATAATATTAGGTGGTATTATGCTTATGTCTTTATGCTTTGGTTTATTCTTATGCCCTTATTTGTTTTAAAAGTACAATTCGATAGTTGGTTATTAAGTACATTTTTCAAACACAGATCATACAATGGTTTAATTCTTTGGGCATATATTTCGTATAATTTTTTGTTTTTATTTTTTTTTTTAAATCTATGTTCAAGCTTACAATTAATTCTTAGTTATTGTTATCTGGGATTGGTATTATCTTAAACTTAGGCTAGTTAGCACAAAAAAAATGCAGGGATAGTTAGTACAAAATATATCATATATTCTTCGATCCAAACAGAAGTCCCAATAAATTCAAATTGTTCAGCAGTTAGGTAGGTAGTGTGTTGGCTTATTAGACGAAAGGCCAGGGTTCGAATCCCCGGTCAGACATCAAAAACGAAATATGAAAAAAAATATTTCTTCGGCGGCTTCCTCTCAGCAGATTTCTGGCAAAAACTCTGAGAGTAAATAAAATTGCCATGAAAAGTTTCTCAAAAATCTGTCGTTCGGAGTCGACTTTAAACTGTAGGTCCCGCTACTAATGTATAAAATTAACACACACAACATAAGTGATGTGAGAAGCTAGGCCGTAATCCTGACTGAAGGGTTGTAATGGCCAATCATGTATGTCATGTATGTATGTTCAGCAGTTAAGTGTGATATGGTTTCAATGTCAATAAGTTTAGGATTAATAATGCCCAATTTGGCCAATTGCATTCCTATCTGAATATCCCGAATATGCTCCAAATAGGTTTTGACATTATCAATAAAGGTATCAGAAACAATTTGTGTTACAAGCGTATTTTGGATGGTAATTGTTGAGTTCTTCAATTCATGCAACAATGTATTTCCAGCATTTACATGCAGAATAATGCTATTTATATTGTCGTTATATCAATCATCGAACTCTCTATCATATCGCTAGTAAGAGTGCCAAAAAGAAATTTCAAACCACTACACACTGTATTGAATAGTCCTCGTTTGTGTTTTTTAATGAATAACTGTTTTTCTTTATCCGCCACATTCAAATATCTAGTTATGATGTCAGATTGCAAAAAAGTCATGTTTATTGTACTCACTACACAGTTCCTTGTATGAGGTTTCCAGTTCGGTTGTATAAATTTCCACGACATAATTACTATGTCCGGTAGGCAAAAAAACCTCTCATTGATTGATTTAAACATTGCCAGAGCTATTTATAATTTTATCTACCGAAACAGTTTGAGCAAAAATTACTGGTATAAGGTAGGACAAACCATAATGATTGTAAACGTATAAATTATGTTAATGAGAAGTTACAGGTTGTTCTTCCTTTCCGCTTTGGCCCCTGAAATTGTTAACATTTGTAATTCTATTCCACTTAAAATGAATTTTATGTTTCCTAAAGTTTCTATCCCTAAATTTTACTATAAGGTGTTTACCATCTTCTTCTGCTCTTTTGAATGGATTATCTTTTTTGTATAATCTTTTTCTTTTGTTTTCTGCATTTATATATTTCATATTGATTGAATTTTCACTTCCGTTTTTATTGGCATTATTAATTCTACTCGTTTTTTGGACTGTGGGCCTACAATAGGTTGTAGTTTATAAAAAAATTATGTTGTAAGGTTTTTCTCTTGATTTGAGGGGTTTATATTGTAATTGTAGGCAAATATAGCTTGCTCAACGCTCATATAAATCAATCCTTTGTCACCTGATGTATTTTTAACTCAGAGTTTTTCGTTTAATGTTTTATGCAGTCTTTCCATGTTATCTATACCAGTTTTACCGATGGCAATCTCCAAAACCACACTTAACTGCTCACACCATTACTTAATATTTACATTAATCATCATATACAGGAGAGTAAGTACTTTGATTATTTGATTATTAATTGTAATTGTCATCGTAATTGGCACTCTGTTGCCGAAAATCATTATTGTTATTATTATTATTATTACTGCGCCGATTATAATAGTCATTGGAATAGTTATTATAACCACGATTACCAATATTTGTATAATAAAAGAAATATAGTAAAATGCTTAACTATAACTTATATTAAAACCGACCAAAACTGAAAATTCAAATTATAAACAGAATTTCAATTTTGCACGTATGTATGCTTATCTGTATGTGGAATTCTGTTTAAATAAAACTTCACATATTTTAAAAATCCAAAATTATATTTATTTATTTCATTAACTTTTATAAATTAAAATAAAAATAAACACTATATTACTATTAAGTTATGTAGGTAGTATTATATTTATTTTAAATTATAAAAGTATAGTTTTCCCTGGTTTAGCTAATTAAATTTCTATAAGCTTTTGAAATGGCTTTCCGCTTATATTCTACTTTTATTCGAGAAGATAAAAAAAACATTTTAACATTCGAATAAATTCGGTTTCTTAAATACCTGAGCTGTTCCTGTAAGATAACCGATTTCACTTGCTTTCTTGTTAAAGCAATTATAATCTATTTTCCATTTTTCGATCTCTCTCTTTGAACATTACTGTTTCTATTGCTGATGATATTTATACAGTTACAGTTCTCTT
Organism: Sarcophaga bullata; assembly: GCA_005959815.1. Taxonomy (NCBI): domain Eukaryota; kingdom Metazoa; phylum Arthropoda; class Insecta; order Diptera; family Sarcophagidae; genus Sarcophaga; species Sarcophaga bullata. Next base: position 29,101 of record QOCX01000817.1, read on the forward strand.
TCATTTATTATAAATCGAAGAATAGCGCTAGCGGAACAAATGTAATTTTGCATTGTTTGAACGATAGTCTCACAAGTTCGAATGATAAACTCACAAGATTGAAACAATATTCTCTTGAATTGTAATAATATGAATCATTAGAATATTCTAGATCCTGAGCAGATTTCTTCTTTTCTTTTTAGTAATTATCATCATATGTAAGTTAAGTAAATTCAGTCAGTGTTATGAGTTATTTGAAGCTATCTTCATCGGTAAGGAGTGCGAAATTAAATTGTAAATTAATGAAGTATATTAATTGGAACTAAAACTAAATTAGATAAGAAAATAAACATTACTTTTTGAATAAAAAAATAAAGAAATGGTGTTCAAATTATATTAAATAGAAAGTGGAAAACTCTTATTTATATCGAAAACAAAAACACTGTTTTTGTTTCTGTGAAAGTGACATTGTCTGCTTTACAAAAACAGTATATAATACTTTTAATAAATATCTTTAAATAAATATAAAATCATTGAAATGAATCTAAAAACGCTTTAGTAATAAAATAGAATTAACAGCTGATAACAGTAGAGTTAAAAAAATGATAAGGCGCCATATTAAACGAAATAAATGTTGTGAAAACGTTTTTTAAACATTTTTTTTTAATTAAAATAAAATTAAAATATTCAAATAAGGAGGCGTTAAAAATTTAAGAGATTCAAACCCATAAATATTTTTATTTTTAATTTTTAGCTTTTGCAATTTTTATGACATTCAATATTAGTCTTTTTGGTTTGTTTACTTAAAAACATGACACGTTTTATGTTGTATAATTGTACTTACATTTTTACACTAAGTAGACGTTAATGTTACATTATGTTACTTTCAGCTACGGCCGACTAACTGAGTCTTTAGTCTCGCGATCTGCTGGTTTAAAACCAGATATGAGTCCAAGTTCCCATGTTATTATTTGTGGGCTTAAAGATAGCTTGTTGTATTAACTACTTCCTTTTGCTGTTATTATTTAGATTTTACCAGCATCAATAATATATTTGCCTTTATTCGAATTAGTAAAATCAACAGCTTGAAGTATAGCATATGATTCGGCATCAAAAATCTATGCTGTTTCTGCGAGAAAATAATCCTTTATTATAGAACCACATGCTTTCACGGAGGCACTGGTTACATTTAATTTTTTGAAAATAAATTTATTATATTGTTACGTTTTTACCTTTTAAAAACTTTTGAAATATGAGTTCGCAAATTGCAAATAAAAATAAAAATAATTTGTGTTTAATTTTAATAAAATCCTTCATTAATCACACAACTTTTGTGTTCCACTGTTCACAACTGACTCTCACAACAATAATTGCTTATTTGTTATTCCTTTGTTTATGCCTTTTGCGATAAACAATAACAATTATCACACAATTGTTCTGTAGACCTTTGTAACGGAGATCTTCGAACCACGATTGATTTACTTCACACGTAACGCATCTTCACACAAGACTGACTGAATTTTTTCTCCGATCTTTCATGCTTTGCTTTGCCTTTTATATAGCGACATAAACAGTCTGATGAATGCTCTCGTAGGCGAAGGTTCTAGTCTTCGCCTTCATGAGAATTCTATGAATGAAAACATGTTGTTTGCATGCTTGTTGTTAGTGTAGGTTGTTTACGCTTGTTCCTGCTGTTGTTGTTGTTTGTAGTTTACTTGCTTATCCCTTTTTCATTGTACTGATATTGTTGTTTTATTCTTCTTTATTTGTCAATTAGGCAAACAAGTCCGTTGTTTTTGTTTTTGTAGCTTTTGTTTAACATTTTAATGTTAAACGAAGTTACACCATTTCCATTTTCGTATACAATATTTTTAAGTTAAAATTATCACAACTAAATTTTGTTTTTCATCTGATGGCTGCATGACAATGTTTAAACTAAAAGGAAGGATTATTAGGATTATGGATTATTATTAATTACTCTAAATTTAAGATAGAGCCGTAATACCGGCAAAAGAACAATTTAAATTTAACTACTTTCCGATGAGGAAGAAGTAAGACCATTTTATGTGTGAATTCGGCACCCAGTTTCTCTAAAGTCATCTGACTAATTGGAGATAAATATTCCAGCAAAGGAATGACAAAAGTTTTGGTAAGCTTCCTGTCGCCTTACAAAGAAGCTCTAAGTCTGCTTAGAGATAGAATATATTAAATTACACAATATATGTATATTTGAAAAGTAATTTATTAAATAAGAATATAAAATATTATATTTTAAATACATAAGAAACCAAAGCTAAAACTGTTTTAGATTTCTGAATTTAAGTTTATTACATAATTTAACATACCTCTACAAATTTTATTTGTTTTGAATTCTATACCAAACCGTACGGCACTTGCGGACGTATTTCGTTTAAAGTGACATATTTAATATCTAAAGTCTCCGTAATCTAGTAGGTAGTGTGTTGGTTTATTAGACGTGAGACCATGGTTCAAACCTCAGATCAGACATCTTCAACAAAACGAAATATGAATAAATATTTCTTCGGCGACTTCCTCTCAGCAGATTTCTGGGAAAAACTCTGCCATGAAAAGTTTCTCAAAAATATGTCGCCATATATATATATTGGATTTTTTCGAAGAAATTAACAATATGTTCTAAAATCTTAAAACTAAAATAAATATAATTGGTATTGTCGATTTAATATTGTATGTTATATTTTATTAAATCCATATTAAGACATTTGTGACCCTTAAAAAGCAGCAGATGATTTGGATGACTAATAAGTTTTATTAAGTAAGAGGTAGTTGCCTTTTTGATTCCTATCCGAATAGTGGGAATATCGAGATCTTTATGGATGTTGTTATATATGATGTACCATGGAGCGCACGTAACGTTCTTAAAATTGTGGACTATCCTCTTTGCAATTTTTCGATATTGGATAATACAGCTGTTCCCCATAACTAGATGCCATATGCCGTATTGGCTTTATAACTGTTTTGTACAAAAGGGGTAAGAAGACGCGAGCGACAGAACGTATGCTTTGCGTCCATTTTGTAAAACGATATTATGTCATACAATTGTCTTCCGTTTGAACTAAGAAGAAGCGCGCCCCAGAATGTGTACTTTGCATTATAGTCTCCGGTAGATATGCATTTTGGGCCGGTCGATCCGGTTTCGCTGTCCCCAGTTTTTTATTTGTTTTTTTTTTTTCACATACATATTTCTGCCATTTATACTAAACCTTCGCTCAGTGTTATTACTACACGTTGGCACCAATAGCCCTCGGGGACACGAACATCAGCAATGTTCGTTAAAAAGACCGTAAGATTGCATTCAGCTCCTTGTCAACTTCTAAAGAAGAAGGTTAATGTCGCTTTTTTCAAGTTTGAATGATACACCCGAAAAAATTTTACAGTAGGATTCACTATTTTCCAATGAGAAATGATCTCAGTTTTGGAAGAATATTTGTCAAGTTAAATACGCTGACGTTGTACATTTTTTCTATGTCTTCCACTCCATATACGTAGTAAACACTTAAAAATATTACTAACAATTTTCCTCTAGGTAATACACATGCCTCTCACGAATACACTCACATTTTTATCATGTTCTCTTTGTGCCGACGTCTGTTTTTAAGTATGTAAAGAGCTCATTAAGTGCAGATATTCTCTTACTTTCACTCTGCTTTCTTTTTTATTTTATTTTAAATACCGTAAAAGGATTTTAATTAGTGGTTCTATCACTAATCCTTTAATTTATATTAATCGTTTTAGTTCTTACACACAGACTATAACTGGCATATTATATAAATTAGTATCCGTTCGTACTTATCCTTCATTAAAATTCTTTTTATATTACATTTCTGTAGTCTTAAATCTAAAGTTAATTGCTTCCCCACTTGTAGATTTGTACTTCAACAAGTGAAGAACCAGAACAAGAGGATGTGAAGACCAACCTTTTCATCGATCATAGGCGTCGTAGTCGTCATAGTCACCGTAGTCTAGTAGGTAGTGTTGGCTTATTAGACTTAAGGCCACAGTTCAAACCCCAGGTCAGATATTAGAACGAAATAAAAAAAACGTATTTCTTTGGCGACCTGCTCTCAGCAGATTTCTGGCGAAAACTCTGAGAGTAAATAAAATTGCCATGGAATGTTTCTCAAAAATCCGTCATTCGGAGTCGACTGTAAGGTCCCGCCACTCACGTATAAAATTAATTAATCATCCGCAATCCTGACTGAAGGGTTGTATTGGCGTATTATGTATGTATTAGGGATGCCAATCGGGAAATCTCGAATCCCGGGATTTATTAACACTTGTCCCGGGATTTTCGCGATTGTAAATTTAATCATATATACTTTATAAAGTAAGAAAAAAATTAAGTTTACGGTATTGGTTTTTGAATAACTTTACCTTAAGTAACACTCATGTAATTTTTCAAGCATATCATATAATAATTAAGTAAATATTCTATATTACTCGCCATCGAATTGAACGAGAATCCAACTTCCATTGTTAAAAAGTTAAACGTTGCCCACGAAGTGCAATAAAATCTGTTAATATAGCTAATGATTTAGACAATCAACTTTCTAAAGAAATAGATTTGTTTGAATCACGAGGTGTTAGAGGTGAATAGTTATATACTGCATATAGCTATCTTGAAACCATTTTGCCCACAAAAGTAGATTGCGAAAGATGTTTTTTAGCTCTTCGAAGAAATATTAGAGATTTTGATTTTTTTTAAAAATTATTTAAAACAATGAATGTAATTAATGTATACATCAATGTGCTTGTGTATGTATGTACGTAGCCGCAGATGAATTAATTTTAATTTCGTATTCTGTTTTTTATTTTATAACAAGTGTATTGTGACAAAGATCAAAAATTAATGAAATTTTTAATAAAACAATTGTTTTTCGTTTTTATTTATTAAGAGAAAATACAGAAATCCTGAAATTACGGGATCAAAAACCCCGAATCCCGGATTTTTTTATAAATATAATAATAATTTAGAACTAAAAAATACACTTGCGTACGTATCGACTCGCTGTCAGTGATATGAATATGTAATTTACTTACTTATTTGTTATTTTTTATATATTTATTGAACATAAAGTGCTTTTCATAATTATAGCAACGCCCTAATTTTTTGAATTTCTAAAAAGAAGAAAAAATAACAATAAAATTTTCAAATTGTTAGCGTAATTTTTACTTCTACTTCATTTTTACTTAATTAAGACTTTTGGCCTTTGGGTAGTTATAGCACCAGCCTCAGTTTTGTTAAATAAGGAGCTTTATTTACCAAAAATGTTGGTGCTTAAATGTTAGAGCGTATTAAATTAAATATTCGATCTTTCATACTTGTGGCAGCACCAAGACTGTCAGATCGTGCAAATATGGAATCTGGCAATTGGTTAGAGGATAAGAGTTGAAGAAAACAAAAATTAATTCCTCGCGTTGTCTTTGTTTGCTAAATTGAAGTTTAAATTAAATAAAAGTTAATTAAGAATAGTATGTTTAAAATAACGTGTTTTATTCCACAATAACTATATTGGTGACCCCATATTTGACACAATTGTGTCGGACAACAAATTTATTTTATTCTGGTGAAAAATATTTTCTTGGAAGCAGCGCGATTGTAGCATATTTGAAATTTTAACGTTTTTCAAAGCGACAACGGAAAATTTTGCACAGTCAAGATCAATCCTGTGTATGAATTCCAACGAATACAATGTGAGAAGCAAAATAACTGCGGCAAGCGACAAAAGTTCATTAGGCAGTGACGATATTGAATTTTTTGACTCAACAAATTTGAAGATGGCTGAAATGGATAGCATTCTTACTCAAATAAGGGAACTTCAACGCTTATAGTTTGCTCAGGTTGAAAGATATTTTGTCTTGTGTGACATTACATCGGATACCGACAAATTTTGTTTCTGTTCGTCTTGAGGACGATGTACTTCTGTCTGTTGAGAATTTAATAACCAATCCCCCTTTAAATGACAAATTTAATGTTTTAAAGGAAAGATTGATCTCAAAATTTGACGAGTCTTCTGAATCTAAATTACGCCGTTTATTATAAGGTGACGAAACTGTTGGTATGAAACCGTCCGCAGTTTCAGCCTGGTAAGGGCAATGAATGAGACGGTTCCTGATCATTACCCAATTGCTAATATCAACGATTTTGCTGAAAATCTGTATAGTAAACCAATTTTTTCAACTCAAGATGTTGTAAGAGCCTATTACCAAATTCCGATGGCCGACGAGGACATTGAGAAAATGGCCTTATGCAATCCTTTTGGTCTAGTAAAATTTTTGTGAATGCCTTTGGTCTTCGGAATGCCACACAGACATTCCAAATATTTATGGACTCTGTGCTAAGAGGGTTGGACTTCGTTTATTGTTACATTGATGATATTATTGTAATGTCCGATTCGATTTTAGAGCATGATCGCCACTTGAGATTAAAAAATGTAATTTGGTGAACCGAAGGTACAATTTTTGGGTTATACCATCAATAGTAGTGGTTGTCGACCACCTAAGGATCATGTTTCTGCTGGTGAAAATTACTCGAAACCTGAGACAATTTCCGAGCTTCGGAGATTTCTCGGCGTTATCAATTATTACCAACGTTGTATACCACATGCCGTTGAATTACAAGCAACATTGAATAATTTTCTTACGAATTCTAAGAAGAACGATGGGAGAAAAGTTCCTTGGACACCAGAATCTGAAAACGATTTCGAAGCGAGTAAAAAAAGTATCACCGTGGGTACTATACTAGCACACTAACACTTATTACGGACGCTTCTGACACGGCTATCGGAGCTGTTCTCGAGCAGAAAATCAATGGATTGTGGAGACCGTTAGGTTTTTTCTCCAGAAAATTATCAAGGGCGGAAAACAAATACAACACCTATGACAGGGAATTGCTTGCAATTTATGATTTTATTAAACATTTTCGTCATATGCTGGAGACCCGTTTCTTCGTCATTAAAACCGATCACAGACCTTTAGTTTATGCTTTTTCGCAGAAACCGGAAAAGCGATCTTCTCGTCAGTTGAGACATTTAGATTTCATATCGCAGTTCACTATAGAGATAATTCATTTATCTGGCTCGGAGAATACTATTGCTGATGCTTTGTTTCGCTTGAACGCAATTTCAATGCCATTGACGATATCGTACGAAGAACTACAATTATCACAAGAAGCAGATGATGAATTGAAAACCTTAGTGGAAGGTGACAACTCGTTAAAACTTCAAATCGTTAATTTCTACTCCTCTTCAATATATTGCTATGTTTCGAATGGTTATGTTCGTCCCCACGTTCCTGATGGATTACGCTGACAAATTTTCGATTCTATACACAACCTATCACACCCCGGTGGTAAAGTTACTCTTCAACAAAGCCGAAGGAAATATGTTTGGCCTGAAATGAAAAAACAAGTTATCAGTTTGGCTCGTAATTGTTTATCTTGCCAAAGAGCGAAAATAACCAAACATAACCGTTCTACACCCAACAAAATAGATATCCCTGATAATCATTTCGACCATGTTCATCTGGACCTCATGATAATGCCGCTAGTGCAAGGTTATAGATACTGTCTCACCATGATTGACAGATCTTCCAGATGGCCGGAATCAATTTCTCTAAAGGATATGTCTGCTCAAACAGTTGCAACAGATTTCTGAACACACTGAATATCGAGATTCGGATGCCCAAAAACCATAACAACGGACCAGGGTACCCAGTTTGAATCTGAACTCTTCAAATCATAGGCTAATTTTACCGGTTCTAAACGCGCACGAACTACTGCATACCATCCGCAGTCAAATGGCATGATTGAGCGATGGCACCGGACATTTAAAGCAGCCCTTATGTGCCATCCCAACATTTCATGGATTGAAATACTACCAACAGTATTGCTTGGTCTCAGAAGAGCTTTCAAAGGAGATATTCATGCTTCTTCATCGGAATTATTATATGGAGGTCCGTTACGTTTACCTAATGAAGTATTTGAGAACATTAATCACACTTCTAATTCTGATGAATTTCTTAAAAAACTTCGAAACTATTTTGACCTTCTTCGACCAACACCAACAACTCACCATAGTAAAGGAAAGACGTTTGTGCTAAAAAATCTTGATGATACATGAGTACAGGTTTATCTGATCGTGTATACACTATTAAGGTAAAAGGCAAAGATGTTAACGTCACCGCTGATCGTTTAAAGCCAGCTTTTATCATTAATGATATACAACAGGAAGATTCGCAACATCAAAATTCTCAGAATGTTCAGTCTCAGCAACCTACCATATCACCTCATCTAGAAACTTCCACCGATGACGATTCTGTAGTTACATCCGCTGAAATTGAATCATTCCGAACAGTTCCTGACTTAGTCACTGGAGAGGGAGTGGATGTGGCAGCACCAAGACTGTCAGATCGTTCAAATATTGAATCTGGCAACTCGTTAGAAAATAAGAGGAGAAGAAAATAAAAATTAATTCCCGCGTTGTCTTTGCTGCTACAGCTGTAGAAAATCCAACCAATAAGAAAAATTTATAATTGTTTGTTAAATTGAAGTTCAAATTAAATAAAAATTAATTTAGAATAGTTTTGTTTAAAATAACGTGTTTTATTCCACAATAACTATATACTCTTATAAATATTATTTAATATTTCTCCATCAATTTTCCCCCACTTTTAGATTATTTTTAATTTCAAATTTTAAACACTGGTAAATTGTCTGTTATTTGAATAACGAGAATTCCCCAAACGTTTTCAATCATATTCATGTCAGGAGACCAAGCTGGTTTGGTTATGAAACTATTCCATACTCTGTCTGTTGACATGAATGCTGCCATTGTCTTGTTGGAAAAAATTTTTTTCATTATTTTCTCTCAAGGGGAACAAACTACAGCTGAGAACAGTAATATACTCTTTACTATTCATTCGCGTAGATGGAAACTGAAGTTCGAGCAACCACTTGAAGAAATAGCCAAACCATGAGACTACCTCCCCTAGAATTTCTTTTATTAAATTTTTTTGTTCCTTTCTAAGTTTACGCCAGTAGTAGCCATCTGGTCCATTTATATTCCACCTTTTTTCATCAGAGAATATGACCTGAAGACAAAAAATTTTATATTCATTATTTGTTATTATTGAAAAATTATTCTTACATTCTCCTAATTCCTATCCATATTAAGTTTTGCAAATTCGAACCTTTTTGTTTGTGAATAAGAAGTAAATGTGGAGCAACTTTCAATTTTGTCTTTTCGATATTAGGATTATGTTTAACTGCCCGTCAGATGGTTGAAATGCTGATGGCCTGGGCAAAAACTTAAAAAATTTCACAGGAACTTTTTGACTTACCGGAAATCGCCTAAAGCTTTCTTGGGCGACCCGTATGTTTTGCCTTACCATATCCGAAAGAGATTAGTCTTTTAAAACTAAAATCTTTTCAACATCACTCAACACTTTCTTGCGCAGCATGTATAATTAAATATTATCGTTATTATGAGCAACAACAAAACAATAAAAAAATCAACTATTCTTCCTCCCCCGCTTTTCAGAACTGATGGTGCTATAATTATGCAAAGGCCATACGCCTTAATTTTTATACTGAAGTAAAATTACACTAACAATTTGTAAAATTAATTGTTATTTTTTCTTCTACATTAACACTAAACATAATGAAATGTTGTGTTGTTGTTATTATAAATGTACTTTTTTAGAAATTCAAAAAATTAGGGGGTTACTATAATTATGAAAAGGACTTTATATCCACTTAATATTTATTTATAAATAAAATAAAGTATTATCTAATTCGAATATAAGTACGTATGTAAAAAATAATAAATAAATAAATTATATGATGACGATGATGGCCCAACATTCCAGTCCCATTGAAGGACTGGAAGTCTTCTATTTAATGGCATAGAACCGATTTATGTATTAACCCCTCTGGCCTTGTCGTCTTTGCCCTTGGTTACGACCATGCCTCTCCGGATCAGAAAATGTTGCGACGGGCAGTTGTCCTCGTGGACGATTACGACGTAACCTAGCTTCAGGTTGGGCGTTTCGCTGGTCCACTTGGCTCTGCCTTTCAGACCTAGGATAAAGCCTTGTGACCAAACTTGACAAAATATATACTTGAGACCACAAAGCAGTCACCAATCCTGCCATAACTCCTGCTCTGATTATTCCGTCGCCTAGGGATAGTGGCAACTGCGAACGCAGGCCCCCTCCTACTAACAGATGTGCTGTGGTTAGAGCTTTGCTTCTTTGTAGTTGCGGTCTGGAGATAGGGGTGCGATGGACCGAGTGTTGAGCACCATCTTTACTTCTGCGAGCACTGTTGTCATTTCTTCTTGAGTGCTAGACAAGTTGCCAACAGAAGTAGGAAGTTCGCTTGCTCGCTTGATAGCGGCTATCCGCAGTCCTCCGAAGTGCGGCGGCCCAAAGAGAAATGAAGCTGAACCTCACCACGGGCGACGGTGCGTATGATTCGACGGCCTATGATTCGACTCCTGTCGAACGCTTGTTGAAGCTTCTTGAGAACTCAACTAGCTCCGACGAAGTTCGCCGCGTTGTCATAATACATTTCTCAGAGAAGATCTGCTCTTGCAGCGAACCTTTTAAAAGATAAGAGAAAGGAGTCAGTGGATAACTCAGACACTGATTCTGTTTGCACCGCCTTACATTGGAGGTAGACGAAGACCGCTATATACATTTTCAATGATGGTCGACCACGAATTCTCAAACAGACAATATTGAAACTGCAAAGTCTACTCCGAAGATAAGAAATCTCACTCTACTGGTGGACAAGTTTCCTATTATTTGGGAAATAAGTCTTGGTTTGTAGCGGAAACAATGTACATACTTGCGAACAATCATACTGCACTCTTCCATGGGCTTAATTAAACAGATTCTTTCTGGTGAGATAACAATTTTCGAAATGGAGGTGTCGCATATAAAGCGTGATAAAGTCATTTCGCTTCGGCAATAAATGCGAGAATTTTGCATCATATGGCAAATTTGCAAATGTTATTCGCAGTAATTTCTTATCTGAAGAGTACCGTGATATCATAGCAGTAGACAGTTAGATGTCCCCTCTACTGCAAGAAATACATTCACCTTTCTCGTTTCCAATAACTTTTGGTTCTCTGTTAATTCAAAATGTTCATTAACAGTTTAGTAGAAACGACGGTCTTTCAAACCATATTGAAGTTTTCATATCTTTTACATCCGATCCTCTTGACACAATGTCAGCTGGATTCTGCTTAGTAGGCACATTGCGCCATGATATTTGGTCTGACCACTCCTGAATCTTAGCGGCTCTATTCGATACAAAAGTCTTAAAAAGGATGAATGCGTTTTTATCCATTGTAGCACTATTTCGGAGACTGTTTGGAATTCGTCATACACTTAATTCTATTCCATAACATAGCTAGCAGGTGTGCAGCATATAGAAAAGTCTAAGGAGTGAGCCTTATAAAGCTCTATAGAACGGAGGTCGGAGCGGGCTACCAGTTTGATATGCCCTTGGAATAACCCTTAATCACGACAGTTGAGTGAAGGGGCGGGGTCAGGGGTTATAATCTCAAGAGAACCGTCCAAGAGCGACTGTTCCACCAGCTCCCTTTTAGTGGGAACAATAGAACCATCAGGGTGGCTTCGGTCGATGATCGCCTGGATTAGACCTTCTTTTAAGGCCTCGCTGAGAGGCTTGGAAGGTTTGATGGGGTTAGGACGTCTGGACTGCGTCGACGAACGTCGTTCCGTAGGGGGCGGCATTTTTGATACGGCCACCTTGGAGTGTTTGGGAGGTTGGAGTGGAGCGTTTAGCCCGGTTAATGTTTGCCCTTTTGGAGACGTCTCTGCCATGATTGAAGAGAGAGGGTGATCATTTTGATGGGCCTTAGAACAGGCCAAACGACCTTTCTCATCCTCTGAAAGGGAAGCAGGGTCGGTTGAGCCGATCTTCACAATGATCCGCATGGCTGATCTGCGAGTTCTATATGCACTTTGGGTACTTTTGCCGACGGCCTGCGCGCCACACTTGTCTGCTAATGCCTTTGCGGCAGCCGAAGAGTGCATAGACGTATTCATAGGAGCTTTGGAGGTAGACGGTAACTCGGTCGAAGGTGCCAGGGCTGGAGTTGTGGTGATACTAGGGACTAGTTTCGCATCCAGAGCCTTGTGTGCCAAGCTGTATGTTGCCAAAGTAGATACCTGGGATTTGACTTTTGGGGTAAGGGCAGCTGCATTTCTGAAAGGTGCCTGCCTGGAGAGGGAGTTGCGTCCACTGACTAGAGTTAATGCTTTGCGCTCACCGACTTGAGTTAGCGAAGGTTTAGTTTTGGGGTTGAAATCATGGCTAATAGGGTCACCACTCAAAGCAGCTATACGTGCCGCAATGTACAGTTACTCGTGATCCCGTGGTTATCTATGCTAGCAGAGAGGCCAAGTGAGGGTTGGCACCAGCCCTTATGTCCAGAAAGTTACAACCACCAGATCTGGAAAGTCAATTCAAAGAAGCATTGGTAGAATAGTCTGTAGAAATAGGGCGGTTCGTGCCAAGTGGTATGAGAAAAAAATATTCACGACGGTTTGAAAAGACTAAGCGTGACGTCGATCCGGAACAGAGTCTTCCCCCGATATTAGGGTAACCTTTAGTCATGCAGTCCAACTCACTCTGGGTCACATAGGGAAACGAAGTACACTTAATCCCCCACAACGCGACAAGACAAGGTGGAGGAGGATTGTTCATACTTTGTTTATAAAGAAAATACAGTATGATATAATTCAAATATAAGACCGTATGTATAAAAAAATGAATAAAATGATGACGATGTTGGCCCAACACCTATAATATTGTTACAAAAATGGAAAAAAATATATCTAATTGCACCTCGTTAAAATCTGCAATTATAAATAAAAGCTACAAAAACAAAGAACAATGAACTTGTTCACAAATTATCAATGATAAACAAGTAAACGATAATACAACTACAACAATAGATGTAAACGAAATACACAAACAAAATAAGAAGGCAACAAAAACAAGTAAATGAGAATAAACGTAAACAACGATGTTTACACTTATGGAGAGCTCGAGAAAGTGAAGCCACGATCGTTCGCCTTCAAGAACATTAATCAGACTGTTTACGTTGCTGATATAAAAGGCAAGGCCAAGCATGAAAAGTCGGAGTAGAAGTTCAGCCAGTCTTGTGTGAAGACACGTTGCGTGTGAAGTAAGTAATCGTGATTTGAAGATCCGTTACAAAGATCTATTGAACAATTGTCTAATAGTTGTTCTTGTTTATTGCAAAGGGCATAAATAGAGGAATAACAAACAAGGCAATTGTTTTTGTTAGCACCAGTTAAGAACAGTGGAACACAAAATTGTGCGAACAATTAAGACTAATTACAATTAAACACAAACTTAATTTTATTTTATTTGCAGTTTACGGTATCATATTTTAAGCGTTTTATTTAAGTTAAAAACTTAACAATGAATAGCGATTATACTTGGCGACATAAACATCGTGTATTCGTCGAATGAGCTCTGGAGCAGTTTGAAACTAACTTTAATTTTTAGTGAAAAATTATCTTCAGCGATTAGGCTTATTAAATGAGCTGGTTAAATGGGTACTTGAGCAAACAAAATTTTCGGATTTTAGACGATACTAACCCACATGATATCTATAAGAATGCAGCCCGATTTTCGGCTGCTAGAATCGATCGTTTATATGTCTTTTAGAACATTGTGGTCACGCTATCTCTGTCAACGACAAGAATTATATGGCGATGATTACCAACTTTTTTTGACCTGAACAAGATGATCTGGACACCAAGGCATATAGTTTCAACAAGACGACGTTACGTACTCAGATTGGAGTCGGATTGGAGATCCTGCACGAGCGATGTGAGGGTGTGGTTATCTCACATCGTGGTGAGGTACTAAAAATAAATAAAAAATTTCGAAGATTTATAACTCATACTTTGATTTAGTTAAATTTAAGAATAGGAGTTTTATTCTCGAATCCCAAACTTTGTGAAATGCTTGAGGAACGCGTATGAAAAGTGAAAAGTACAATTTTTTATCTACGACTGAACTTCTTTTTATGACTTATTTTTCAAATACTTTTAACACTATAGATAATACACTTTTAAGTCTCTATGACACCAGTTCAATGTGATGTTTACTGGTTAAATGTATATGTTATATGTTTAAGTTTTCATTGAAACTGACAAGGATAATCATTATGGTTGTATGGGGTCCAGCAAAAGTGTTCTCGTTTTCTTGATACTGAAAATTTAGAGGATACCATGGATCATAATCGAGGTCTTGATATCGTAAAAAATATACTCAGAGGAGTCGCGCACCCACTAAATAGTTTATTAAAGAAGGCTTCAGCAGAACAGGACGTTGAAGGTTTTTAGTCACACAGTGTCTAATCCAGTTTGGCGTAATAATTTTCGGGAGCTATCGTTTTTTCAAATTCTAGTACATTCCTTAGGTCTAGCTTTATATTGACGATGATCTGCGGTGATGCCAATCGAAGTTGCAAACTAAGCACCTGTTTTTGTTAATATTGCAATTGCTGATATACATCCGCTGGTGTTGTCAGTCGCATATATTTGAGTACAATGTGAATTGAGGTATTCTCTAAATTTTTATTAATTAATTAAATTAATTAATTTTATTAATTAATATACGGGAGTTGTTGCGAAATCATAAGATTTTGAAATTGTAGCAATAGTTGTCGTAGACATATCTAGACAGAATTAACTTGAATCCATACTTTCAACAAATTTTTCAAAATCTGTCTATCTGAATTCCAGTGTGTCAGTTTTCCACTTGAAATAAATTCAAAAATTATGCTCATTTCTGCATTTTCCTACCTAGATAGAAAATTTTGATGGAAGCTTGTAGCGCAAATAGTAGGTGCTGCTAAATATCTTCAGGTCACCCAACAAATGTTAATAAGATTTGACTTAATTCTTCTATTAAATGAGAATTCTAGGTATGGATTTA
>QOCX01000817.1:44135-73416 GCA_005959815.1 Sarcophaga bullata
GGAGTCAAAAAGATATGATATTGAAGATATGATATTGAATCATATTGAACTTAAATCAGAGACTGTTAAATACGACATCATTACAATAGTTTTTGGCGTTGGTATTTAACTTCATTGCGTATGTACGTTGGGATGCTTTTATAGAATTTAGAAAGGTATTGAAGTTTATAAACAACTACATATACAAAAAACAAGTTTGATTTTATCCTACGGATATTCCAGAATCTACTAGACAACAGTCTCTTATTTAAAAAAAAATATAATAATAATAATAAACAGCCTTAATAACCTGTAGTACATCTTCGTCATTAAATAAATAATATAACAACAACTCACTCCAAGCACTGTGTCATAGTATTATTATAACGAGACTAAATCGATTGAATTAAAAGAAAAATTCTTTGTTGTGGAAATTTTTTTTAATTTATTAGTTTTTATATCTATCGGTTTAAATTTGAACCATGGTTTATTTCAAATCTAGCAATACTCATGTTACTCTATTCTGTAACAAAATTCAGTATATTATCTTCACTGCACGTAATGCATCGATTTATACTTGAGCAATGTTGGAGACTATTCAAAACAATTGGTGGGAATTGTACGAAAATTGTACAAAATTTGGTCGCATAGAAGGACCAACAGTGCCCAGTAAAACAGTCGAAAGTTTATTGCTATCAACATCAGCTCGTCATCGTCCTTAAGTATTGAACATTTCACCCAACAGTTTACGACGAATTATCAAAAAAGATCTCGGTGTGATGCTTTACAAAGTTCAATTGTTTCTAGAATTGTACTCCCCATGATATTTGCTTCATTTTAGCAGGACGATCTTGCCAAAAAAAAAAAAAAAAAAAAAAAAAAAAAAAAAAAAAAAAAAAAAAAAAAAACTGCACGTAGTTTACAGAGCCAATGCACCCATTACGAGTGACGGTTTGGTGCAGCTTGTGGAGAGGAGGTATCGTTGACCCATATCTATTTTTAAAATAAAGATGGCGCAACCATTACATATGGCACCATGTTAAATATTTTTTTTGTAACTGCTCTCCATAGTATTGATGTGAACAAGGTTTGATTTCAACAGGATGCTGCAACTCACCACACGTCTCATAATCGATTTATTGCGTCATATGTTTGACGGCCTTTATAAGCCGAAATGCTGATGTCAATTGGCCGCCAAGAAGCTTTTATTTGACACCTTTGAACTATTTTCTATGATGCACAATTATAGAAAAGTTTTATGCAGACAAACCAGAGATAATTGAGCATTTGAATGCCAACAAAAGTGATGCCATTGCCGTGATACAACCCCATACACCCGAAAAAGTGCACGCAAATTGGTCCGATCAATGAGGTACTGTGAGGCCAGCCGCGTCAGCCTAATGAATGAAATAATATTCCATTTCTAAGCAGAACAATTGTACTTCACAACAAATAAATTTGGCAAAATTGGAAAGCGTTTTTGTTTTATTGCATTTTAAATTTAAAGTTTTTATGGACCACCCTTTATTTACCAAATATACTCATGGATAATTTACAAAACTCCTTGTACCAATGTGTTGTTGATAATTTAAAACAAAAATTAAATACACTTACACACATTTTTTTCATATGGCTTTAAAATGTTGTATGGTATTGTGTTTCAATGTTATGTAAATGCCTGCTATTAGGAAGAAGAATAAAAACACTACATTTTTTCTGTAACTTGAGTCAACAATTAACACCTCAAAATTATATTGTTCGTACAAGTAATTAATTAGTTTTTTTTCCGTAATATATTTCATTTTGTTGCTTGAAAGTAATGAATACTTAGAATACCGTCTAAACATCTTATTTGGAAAAACTCCAAATAATTCATAAGAAAATTCTTTAAGTGTATATAACTTATTATATAACTTACTATTATATAAACTTACTATATATAGGATTAATATCGTAACTGGAAAGTTTTCTATAAGATTCAAAGGTCGCAACAGGTTTTCTCCGTCTACAATATTATAAGATATTTGAATTATCTCTATATTTGAATTAACTCTATATACATATATCTCCTTTCTTCTGAACAGTCTTAATTTTATTTTGTTAAATTAAGTTCCTAAATAAAAAAATAAAAGTTGAAATGATTTGTAAAGTGATTAAAATACATTTTATTTAAATTTTTCGAAATGCCCCTTTTGAAGCACTTGAACTTTATACGACCTTAAAAAAGGAAAACAATTTGCACAATAACTTGCTTGAACTTTCGAATTACTGGTCGTTTTTACTTTAATTTAAAATTAAAGAAACAAATCAAACAAACAAAGGAACACTTTCAGACAAAGTGGTCATGGAGGGCTGTTAAGTTTAATTATGTAGACGAATGTTTATTTGTTAAAAATGAATAGGGGCATCTGCTAAATAGCAAATTTCAAAATTTATGTTAAGTTAGGTTAAAATGGTAGATTTAATACTAAAAACTTATTTGAGCACGCATAGGGGCCAGTTGTGACGCCACAGGTGAACGCATTCCCTATACTGACTAAGTTTCACCAAACCAGGGAGGGAGCGCAAGGGGTGAACATTTAAAGCACGAGTACAAAGAAAGTGGATAACAGTTTCCTCTTTCTCAGAAGATCTGCACCCATCGCAGAAGTCATTAAATGGGAGCTGCATCCTTTCCGCGTGTCTTCCCATAACACAATGACTTGTAAGCATGGTTACTGTGATCTAGATAATGTTACGACCAAGTCTAAGTAAATGGTTGGTGCTCCTTCTATCCTTTGAGGGCCAAATGAGCCTAGCTGTGGAGCAGGACTCCACTTTCAAGCAGGATAGGTTGGCGTCTTGAAAGAATTTCCACGCGGTGGCCAGCTTGAAAGAGGTAAATGGCATTCGTAAGTTGATTGAAGAGGATTCCGGAAGTAGTGCGCCAGTCCTGGCGAGCTCGTCGGCTCTACAGTTTCCCGGAATGTCACAGTGCCCGGGAATTTAAATAAGTGTGACACTGAAGCACCCAGAAAGAAGGTTGTGACAGCGGTGACATTACCTGACGATCCTGGAGTTGTTCACAGTATTCGACAGAGATCTTTTGGCTGCCTGACTTTCACAAAAGAACGGAATGCGGGTGAAAGGAAAACCGCAATAGTCCTGCAGCCGGAGTGAAATGTTTAGGTCCAGTTTCCCAGCTATTGATCCTGTCATCGAATTTGGAGCCATCTAGGAGTTCCGGGAGTGATCGTGTTAGGGCCCAGTCGCTCCTGTTCGGAAGTTTAAACCCCTGTCAAAATAATATTCTTCAGGGAGATAATTGATATCCAGTGGGGCCACAGGATAAATCTCTAAAATAAAGGAGAGGACGCGCCTACGCTACGGGTCATTGAGTCTCGTCGCAGTGAATTTAGTCACCTACTTAGCGAGGAGATCAGTAAGAAGCCAGCTAAGCATTGCGAACAAGGGTTTTGTGGGTTTGGTGCGCAGAACACCACTGATACCAATAGCTGCGGACCTTCTGACTCTGTCAGACATTGTGAGGCTTGTCGGGACCTAGTATCTTCTAGTAAAAATAATTGTATCTGTCTTGGAGAGATTAACAGATAGTTGAAAATTCCCGCACCAGTCCAATGCAACTGACAGCGCTAAGTTCAGCTTGTCAGACAGTGTCTGTGGACATATTCCAGACGCAGCAATGGCAATATCGTCAACGCAAACTATGTCGTTATTACTAGAGGATTCAAGTCATCTCAGGAGTATGATTCTGTTCCAGGCTGATATAATTAAGAGCCCTAACTATAGCGTCCGGCTTGACGTTGTTGAATGCACCCTCAATGAAAAATGACCAGAGTGTATCCTTTAACGTGCAGTGACTTTTCCACCCGTAATCTCCACTGATTTACCTCTCGTGCAGTCATGTTGGGATGATCATAGAAGTAATGGATCAATCTAGGCCCTAATATGAACATCAAGAACTCTTTCCAGTATTTCCAGCAGAAAGGAACAAAGGTTGATTGGTCTCTAGTCATTTGCCCTAGTATCATCCAACCTCAACGACATTGGTGGACTGTAGGTCAACACCTTTCACTCTTTGTGTACTACTGCCGAAACAGTCCTTGGTTTCGATCACCATACTACAAAGAAATCATTGGTATGATGACGAGTGTCGCGAGGCAACTACCGCGAAAAACGCCGCATATAAGAAAACGTTGCAGTCCGCCGTTACGTGAGCCATTATCCAGAACTGCAGAGAGAGGAGAAGGGATGAGAGATGCCTTTTCAGTGGCAGCAGAAAAGGCAAGAGCGTGAGGATATCGAAATTGTGCAGATGTAGGAATGCTTGAAAGTCCTGTCAAAGAGTTAAGCGTGCGATCGAGGGCTTCAAGCATCTTCCTGCAAGGATGAAAACGGAAACGAACATCCAGATTCGCAAGGGATACTGAGGTTATGGAGACAATACTTCTCTACCCTGTTATGCATCTATGACGAGACCAATTCCGCTTTTAAAGAACTAAATCAATAATGACGACGTGGAGATTCCGTCGCCTAGCCATAGGACAAGGTAGCGATTTTGTGGCTTAAGAACAAATTAACAATGAACTCCTAGGGTGCATACAGCAACTTATTTACAAAATATGACTGGAGGAACTTCAGTGTTCTGTTCTCTATCCGAAAATAGGGAGTCACTAAGAAGTGCGAAAACTACAGGGGTATAAGCCTTCTCCTGATCGCATATAAGGCTCTTAAGTACATACATCATCAGTGCTGATAACTGGCACTGAAAGGAATGGAAATGTCTGAGGAAGAGAGGATAGAGGCGACATATGCACCCATAAAAGACTGCTTTTTCAAATTGGAAAAATCCATACTGATTTTTCAATATTTCATCCTCTTTTCTTAACAACATATGTAACACCAATATCATAGCATATTCCGAAAATTAAAGGTCAGATTTTTCCAGTCTCATCGTCCAGTTTGGCGAATATTGATAAAAATAATTATGCTGTCAAATTTTCAGATCAATCGGTTGCGGTTAAGATATGCCACAAGTTCGAACAAATTTATAGGAAACCATAAAACTTAACTTTCTTGCCTCATGACCTCAAAAATAATAATTAAAAAAAATGTTGTAGGAGGAAAATATTTTCTGTCAAGTTTTAAACATTTTTTTACATTATTAATGTTATATGCTTGCATTAGGACCACAAACTATTACCGGATTTTATTGGAAGTCTAAAAGTGGATAGGTTGTCACTTATTATATAAAGTGAACAAATTGAGAAATTGCTTGGGAAAGTGGATCTGAAAGAGAACAGGCATCAGCACTGTGAAATGCCATTGAGGAAGGGAGCCTTCAAGACAACATAAATGATTCGATTTTTTTTACAATGCACCTTTAAATCTTTTTACGAATGTCATTCTTATGATTACTATGAGTATTCGAATACACGAAATAGTTTTGAGTAGCGTATTTGAGGTATAAATCAATGGTTCCAATTCCGTAATTTCGAACGATTTACAAAAGAATTTCAAAAAAATTCCGGATTGTTGTCTTTGGATAATACAGTGTGCTCTTATTGAGTTTTAATTGTTGTTTTATAACAACAAATTTGTTATTACACAATTTAAAATAATAACTTAAATTTTATTGTTACGTTTTTACCTTTTAAAAACGTTTGAAATATGAGATCGTACATTGCAAATAAAAATAAAAATAAATTTGTGTTCAGTTTTAATTAATTTCATTATTGTTACTCCTTTGTTTATGCCCTTTGCGATAAACAATAACAATTAATACACAATTGTTCTGTAGATCTTTGTAACGGAGATCTTTAAACCACGATTGCTTACTTCACACGCAACGCATCTTCACACAAGACTGACTGAACTTCTACTCCGACTTTGCATGCTATGCCTTGCCTTTTATATCACGACGTAAACAGTCTGATGAATGTTCTCGTAGGCGAAGGTTCTGGTCTTCGTCTTCACGAGAATTCTATTGATGTAAACAACATTTTCATGTTTGTAAACAACTTGCTTGTTGTTTACTTGCTTATTCCTTTTTTTAATTATTCTGCTGTTTAATTTTTATTTATTCGTTAATGACGTAGACAAGCCCGTTGTTTTGTTTTTGTAGCTTTTGTTTAACACTTTAATGTTAAACAATGTTACACCACTTCCATTTTTGTAACAATATATTATCAATAAATTATTTTGATTGTGGAATAGGAAACGAACCCTAATATTGCGTAACCGGCCATAGTTTAATAATTTAGTTATATTAGATTTGCTTTGAGAATGACTGGTTGGAAAAAGCAATATTTTCCCTCCAAATCGGAAAGCTTGAAGAAAACTAAGGTTGTTGATAATATAACTCTAATTCATCAATCCATTTTGGAAAAGACAATTTTTTTTAATTCAATCTAATTAAAATGTCGACTTGATATATTAAAAAATTATATTTACCAAGCAACGAAGCTCCTTTCTGATGTGGATAGCTTGAATTCCACTAAATTCTTTATTTTTGATTTTCCTGGCTAAGGATAGTCAATAAAATGTGTTTGAAATGCCGTTTTGCGCGCAATCATCAACATGAAACTCCCCAAGATTAACTAAAAATATTCTGATTATAAAAATTTTATGAGTTTATTTGGAAACTTGGTCCACAGTGATTCGACTTTGTCAGATATTAAGAAGTATAATCACCTGATGCCTACGAAGCTTTGGGTACAGTAAAAGCTTTTCAGATTTCAGAGGAAAATTTTCCCAAAGCAATAGCAAGTCTGACGAATTTTAATGACAAAGATTGTCTTAAATCACAAAACATTCAGCTTTTGCTTTGCGAAATATGTTATTTGGTGGCAATAATATTATAAATGTCATTTTTATACCGAGGTTGTACAACCATAAAACTAGAGAATTTTCAAGAAGACATAATAGAGCTTCACTAAATCATCTGCTAAATCTAAATCATCTGCTGACAAACGTTTATTTTGCAAATTTGTTCAGCATAGTGTTAACAATTGTCCTTCTTTCATTGCTAAACCTGTAAGTCAAAAATTTGACGTTGTAAAATCTGTACCAGCATGTATAAACTGTCTCAAAAAGGAACACAAATATAGAATTTGGGGTACCTCCAATAATTCCAATAAAAACTACACTGAACAATCTTCGACTTCACACGGATCAGTTAATTATTCTTCCCCTGATTAAAGAGTTATTCTCGCGACAGCAGTAGTATGTGCAGGAAGTGGCTCTGATAAATTAATGAAAGCGGGAGTACTTTTGGATTCTGGATCTCAACCAAATTTAATAACTGAGGAACTTGCGCATCTACTACGATTAAAAATCAATTTAATGCAATGAGTTCGATAACTAATTTCCAACCTTTTAGTGTCAAATACAATCGACTTACATATTCTTAAGAATATAAAATTAGCTGATCCGTGCTTCCACAAACCATGGAAAATTGACTTGCTTATCGGAGTAGAAATATGTGTATTTATCAGATAATCCTTCAAAACACTTCGATTGGTTGAATTCTCACTCGAATGTACAATCAATTAAGGGACTCCATTAACGATAACGTTTTTTATTTGAGTACTACGATGGAAAACGAGAGTAAGGTTCTGGGAACTGAAGAAGCTCCCAAATAAGTAAATAAAAATTTACTCAGAAGAGCAGTAACAATGTTAAGATAAGTTTAAAAGTTCAATATGACGTTTAGCGTCAGGATGATTTGTCGTCCAACTGCCTTTCAAATCTGATACCAAATTTTTGGGTTCGAAGTGGCGGAAAGACGCTTTTTCCTCTTTGGAACGAAAGCTGTCCAAAAATGATATAATGAGACAATATATCATGATTTAATGAAGGAGTATTTCAATTGGGTCATATGTCGCTTTTGGATAATATGCCAGATTATCCTCACTATTTCATTCGACATCAATATGTTCTGCGGCCTCAATCTACAACTACTAAACTTCGAGTAGTTGTCGATGCTTCGTATAGGATTTCTTCTCACGTGTCTCTGAACGATCTGCTAATAGTTGGTCTTACTGTTGGAAAAGAATTATATTCTACACTCATCCTTTTCGACTTTATCGACAAGTAATCACTGCAGATATTGATGAAATGTATCGTCAAGTCTTAACAATTAATCCTTTGGAGACAGAGTCCATCTAATAGCTTATAGTTACTTCGATAAAGCACTGTAGCTTATGACACAGATTCTGCCCCATTTCTAGCTAAAAGATATTTGAGTCAATTGAGCCATTTGTACAAAGAGCCTTTGTCTATTGGTTTAAAAGTTATTCGCGGTGACTTTTACATAGATGATTCGTTAACTGGAATGGTTGAGGATGATTTGCACATCCTAAATTTCTAATTATTCTGCAGAATGGGAAACTATTGCGTAGCGATTCCGATTCTGCTAAGTTTTTGGACATACCTTGCAGTCCGAAAAATGATTCATTAAAGTTTTTTTGGAAGATTTTTCAAGGATTTGAAAGCAAGGAAAATAAACATATTATCAGTTTCTTCTCGATTATTTGATCCTATCGGATTGGATTCATAAGTTTGACTGGAACGAACCGGTTCGCATGAGACTTGACACTTAATGGAAAAACCTCAAATCTACCACATGGGTGTTGTATTTATGTCAGAAGTTTCAAGTCTGGCAAAGTTACTGCCAGACTACCTACATCAAAATCTCAAGTTGTTCCACCCAAGATAAAATTTCTTCCGAGAATTGAACTGTGTGCTGCACACCTATTAGCTAAGTTGTGGACTTGAATTAAGCTTATGTTTGATTTTAAAATCGACCAAGTTTATTTCTGGACAGACTCAGAAATAACTCTTCATTGAATGAAGATACACTTGCTAATTTTGTATCAAATAAAGTAGCCGAGATTCAAGAGTGGCTATAGAAAATTAATGGCGACGTGTTCCAACTGACCATAATCAGTTGTTCTGTAGGATGTGACGTACAGCAATCGAACTGGTTTGGGGGACCGTCATTGTTATTTAATGACAATTCTTCTTCGCCTGTTAACAAACATTCGAGTTAACGGAGAACCAAATACAATTAGATAAAAGGAAAAAAATGTATTTCTTGCAGTAGAGGATCCATAGAGTTGCTTGTTCGACCTAATAGAAAAGTATTCGTCGTACAATAAATTGTTACGAGTCACTGCGTTAACATCTTTAAAAGCGTAGATTTGAGAAAAATTCTCCACCTACTGCAATCGATTCGAAATGGGCCTTCTTGCGAATTGTGGAGACGATCCAAAATGCTAACTTTTTTGAGAAGATATTGAAGCTTCAAAAATCTCTTGTCTTGCCATTTAATATCTACATATTACATATTATAATATCTATAGAAAATTGTCCTGTTCGCAAGAAAATATTGGTTGAGAAAGGCGAAAGAAAAATGCAAAACAATAGTTAGCAAATGTATTCATTGCTTTCGCTATAAATGTTCCAAATGATGGGAAATTTACCAACTAATAGAGTAAGAGCTTCGCGACTAGTTTTAATAGTCGGAGTAGAGTATTGTGTCCTGTTAACGTTTCATTGAGAATACGTGGGAGAACACCACTAAAAATATATATAGCAGTTTTCGTGTGTTTCACATCTCTGATTTTTCGTCTGATACTTTTCTTATGCCTTTTAAAAGGTTGGCTGCCAGTAGAGGACTACCCAAGGAGGGCTACTTCAACAATGCGATGAATTTTGTTGCAGCCAGCCGCGTCCTGAAAAAGCTGCAACAAACGTTCGACAAGAGTCGACACACCGTCGACTCGTACGCAGCATCGTCCATGCTGAAGTTCAGCTTCATACCACCTTCATACAATGCTCGCAGAAGCAGAGGCGGTCTTCAACATTCGTCCAATTACAGGGCTGTCTCCCGACCCCAACGGGGAAGCTCATCTACTAGTAACGGATTTTCTGCCGCCAGAGTCCGCAGAAGAATCCGCGGAAAGGCAAAGAAGTAAGGTTATGCAAGTATTGGCGTCAGCGGGCATTCTATGGACACTTTGACAAGTCTGGAACTATATCTTCGGTCTGCAGAGCAAAACCGATTGGCATCACGGAATGCCCAATCTCGAAGGTCAAATGGTTATAGTCCATGAAGACAATCGGCCGCCACAGCTATGGTTGACCGGGTGAGTCGTGGCCGTAATCAGGTGCGTAACCAGAAATTGTCATTCTATCATACGGCTGAAGACGTTCAGTCCTTCAATGGGGCCGGAATGTTGGCCCATTGCACATCTGCAGTATAATACTTTAATATTCGTTCAATTAATAATAAAAGTAAAATGAATTCGTAATAATAATAATAATCTTAGAAAATATAACCTAACCTAATGTAATTATTAAATAGCGTTAAGGTCATTGCAGTCGCCATAGTCTAGTAGGTAGTGTGCCTGCTTATTAGACGAAAGATCAGGGTGCGAATCCTCGGTGAGACATAAAAAAAATTAAAAAATATTTTTTCGGCGACTTTCTCTAAATAGATTTCTGTCTAAAAGGCTGAGAGTAAATAAAATTGCCATGAAAAGTTTCTCAAAAAATATGTCGTTTGGAATCGACTTTAAACTGTAGGGCCCGCCATTCACGTATGAAATTAACACACACAACATAAGTGGTGTGAGAAGCTAGGCCGTAAACTTGACTGAAGGGTTGTAATGGCCAATTATGTATGTTATGTTCACTGAATAAAAAATATCTATTGTTGAATGTCCTCCAAACGTTAGTATTAGATTATATTACATATTAGAATCAAGGAAATAATGATAAAAAATAAATGTGTCAGTTGAATAATAAATACGACTGTCAGTGGTCTTTTTCATGAGTGTTGATATTTCACCAAGTGCCCATTTATAATAAAATTTAATGCATTTATTATTGTCCTTAAAAATACTGAGAAAAAACAACAGTTTAGGAAGTTATTTAGTGGAATCCACATTTACGTGAAATCCAAATTTCTCTAACAATATTTCATAATATATTTAAAAAAAGTTAATTATAAAAACATGTTGACCACAGGCATGATGAGGCTCCATTACATTTATTTAAAGAGTGAAATCACAGTTTATTTTTATTTTTCACTTAGGACCGTTATTACAACTTGTCGTTAACTGAAGGGAGTATTTTAACTGGCCGACAAATTGTTTTTGTTATTATAAGTGGGAAATAAGATAGTTGTGATAGTTAAGCTAAAGGGTGGATCATCCTACCAGTAACTTTTAAAGTGAAGTTTATGTCTGAACTTGCCATATTATACATTATTTTCATTATGGCAACTTGTAATATAAACAAAATGAACAAATACAACAAAAAAAGAAGTCAGTTGTTGCCACTGCGTTTAAAAAAAAAACTTGTTTAAGTGAACAGTTTTATCGGCATTGCTCCCACATTGCGATTTTTTGAAAAAGTTAAGATTATTTTATCTGTAAGTTGTAATAACAAAAACAACTTAAGGGTGACTTTACAGTTCCCTTTAGCTAAAGGTACCTTTAACTAACCTCAACCTTAACGGCAAGTTGTAAGAATGGCCCTTAGACTGTTATTATTTGAGACTACAGATAATAAATGCTTTCCTTTCGTTTACTTCTGTAATTATGGTGCATATAGTGCAGGTTGCACTTCAAAAATTACAAAATCATTTATGGTGCCTTAATTCTGAAAATGTTACTTTTAGGACATCGCATTTCACAAAGAAAAAATGGTTTGATGCCTTAAAATACAACAGCGGCACAGAAGATAATTTAAAGAGGTCAACAATAAAATAAAATGATAAGATTTTAACGATAATGATAGAGTTAATTTCGAAAGTAACAAAGATGTCTTTTTATAGGTTTCCAATAAGTCAAAAAAGATTGTAACAGAATTCTGAATGTTAGAATAAAATAAACGTTTTCATTAAGTCAAAGGATATAGTTTGCTTACGAGGCGTAGTTAATGACTAATCAGAAGGAGTTGTTAAGCGAATGAAAGGCTTTAATTGGATTGTTAAGACAGATGAACAGCAGAAATAGTATGTTCTACAAGTCGTTCAAGACTATGGACAAGGGTATTCCGGTACAGTCATACCTCGGTTTAAGTCGCTGAATTAGTATTAATTTTTACTGTAAGTTGTTATATTTTAGAAGTTGCGTTGTTTTAGGTTCTAGTTTTTAATGTTTAATATTCCCTTCTTCTTCTAAAAGATTGCACGACTTTTGTTTCTCATTGCGCCATGCTATCAGAACTTGGGGATCCCCTTTCTTATTGAAAATAATACAGTTTTACTTTTACCTTTTTTTAATTTTAGAGTACAGTTTCAATTAGTGTGTTATAAATTAAGTGTATTTTTTATTTTATTTTATCTGAATTTGTTTTTCTGTGTTTTTTGAATTAATGCAATAAAATTTTATATTATTTTTGCTTTTTAATTGCTTACTTTGTTTAATTTTCTTTTTCAAAAATAGTATTTTCGTTACACCGGATCATATCATCGATCGTTTGCTATAGAAAATCATATTTTACTTTGCGTCGTTTCAAAATCCGTCGTTTTTTTTTGGAATGTATCCACGACTCAAAGTGAGGTATGGGTGTATTCCTTAAAAGTGAATTAGGAATGCCCTCACGAAATGCAGGACTGACATTACTGCCATACAGGAATTGCGATGGATAGGAGAAGGGTACCAAGGGGTTGAATCTTGCGATATATACTAGAGCTGCCATACAAATAAGCACGAATTCGGATGAAGATTTGTGGTTAATAAGAGACTTTGCCGTCTTGTTTCTGGGTTCCCGCTTGTGAACGAAGAATAACCACAATCCGCATCAGGGCAAAATTTTATAACATCAGCCTTATTTGTGCTCACGCGCCGACGGAAGAAGAAGTTGATGTGGTTAAAGATGCTTTCTACGCTAAGCTAGAGGGCGTATATGACACAATAATCGTCCTCGGAGATTTTAATGCGAAGGTCGGGCGGAAAGGTATCTTTGGCCCCACTGTCGGACGCGACTACTACCACCAACAGTATAAGGCTGATCGATTTCGCCGCGGCGGGTAACTTGGTAGTATGTCAGAACTCGACATTCATAAAGCCATATAATGTGCCTCGATCGATCAACATCCAACCAGATCGATGAAATTGTGATTGGAGGAAGGCACGTCTCCAATGTATTAGACTCGAACCGCTCTAATATCGACTCGAACCGCTGCGATTACAAGGGACAGCTGAGGTGTTCTTCGCTTAACTCTCGGACAAGCTCCGTCGTTCCCCTTCTAGCCTCAGCGACATTGGTGGACTGTGGGCCAACATCTCCCACTCCATGCGTACTACTGCGGAAACAGACCTTGGGTACCATGAGGAGTGTGCCCTGGCAGTCGCAGCAAAAAATCATATAAGTAAACGTTGCAATCCGCCGCTGCGCGAGCCATTGTCGAGAACTATAGAGAGAGAAGGAATGAGAGACGCCTTTTGTGGCTCAAGAAGAGGGAGCAGAAAAGGCGAGAGTGTGAGGAAGTCGAGATGTATTGATATAGGAATGACGCTCGAAAATTCTATAAAAAGCTTAAGAGTCTAACAAAAGACATCTTCATGCAAAGACAGAATGGAAATCTGGTAACAAATACCTAGGGGATGCTGGTAATCTGCGATGACGACACCGATACTGCATTTAGAGATGTTTACCGAACTCAACCGATAATGATGGCGCTGACATTTCGTCGCCTAGCCATAAGCAATCAAAGTAGGGTAGACCCTACGATATGCGCTGACTGCAGGGGTATAAGCATAAGGTTCTTACGGGCGAATCATGTGAACGACTGAAGCCACTCTTCGAAACACTGATTGGACCTTATCAGTACGGCTTCAGACCTAGCAAGTCCATCATCGACCTAACCTTCACACAGAGGCATGGACACTATTAACCACTGTTGCAGCAGTCTTGAAAGTATTCAAGAGAAAAGTCTTCGGTTCAGTGCGAATTGGCGAGAATTTCTGCAACCGATTCAACAGCGAACTGTATGAGTTCCTCAATGACATGGGTGTAGTGTAGCGCACGGTATAAGCTTACTGCTTATTGGAAACTGAATTTGACAGTTGGCTTCTATAATGTTCAAGAGACAGCAAATATTATCAAAAAGTATTTCTATCTCTCTCAGATTGTCTGTCTGTTTTGTTTATTTACGTTTTTGCTTCTGGGTGGGTTTTTATATTGCGCGTATTAATTAAAGACATAATCTTTATAAGAACTAAGAATAACAATTAATTTTAACTTCAAGAAATTAACAAATATTGGCAGCTTCAGCAAAAAAAAAAAAAAAAAGCTTGTGAGCAGTATGGTCTTATTTTGATCTCTGTAGTATTTAGTTCTTAATTACCTTTTGCACAAGAAACTATCTTCATTTTTCCTTTTTTAACACGAAATAAATGTTTATTTACATTTAACTTTTCTACGTTAACAGCCAATTTTTGTTCTGCATATTTGTTGCTTCTAACACATTTGCTCTATATAAAAGGTTAAGCGGCTGCTATCAGCGTTTTTTTAAACGTCATAATTTTCCTTGCTGGTTATACTGTGTTGCAGCGTATTAACATCAAGCGGCTGTGGTAGCTCGGCCCTGTAGTTCGAATGGAGCTGGATATTTAATGCGGAGATTTGCGGAAGTTAGCGAAGAGGACGACCTTCTTTACGTTAGAAGAATCAGATCGGGGAAGCCCTGCAATCGATTGGTGTGACCAACTGTACCAGGTGCGCAAGAAGCAAAGTCGCCTGAAAGGATGAGTTAAGGCAGGACGAGATCTGTTAATCAGGTTGTTAATGGATAGTTAAGTAACTTTATAAAATTTTACATTATGATTAATTTATTCATTTCTTTCCACTTTAGTTACTCAATGCTGAGAATTATAAAAAGATTGTCAGAGGGAAAAATGTTTGAAACTGTAGAGCAAACATCTTCTTCTCGTTACAATTTTTCATAAAATGAATACTTTTGTAGTTATGAGGCAAAGAAATTGAATTTTATGGTTCCTCTAAATTTGATCGCGCTTGCGGTTGAGATCTGCCGCATATCTGATTGATGATCTGAACACATATCCTTAGGTTAGCAGTGACGAGAAATGAATCTAGTTAGAGCGGCTAAGAATGCCGACGTAGATAAGTTTCTAATGGCTTCCAAGTGAATTGCCTTCACAGCAAAGCAAACAAACGTAGCCGTTGGTAATAAGATATGCTATGCCAGTGTAGTTGCGAATGTCGAAGGGCCCAACAATATCCACACCAGTGCTACCGAAAGGACGAGTGAACACCGTACGAGATGTAGCCAACGCTGCCATTATCTGACTTAGAGTCATTCCGTTATGAACAGTACAAGTTCTGCAACGTCCTACGACGTCTTTATTAAATTCTTAGACCTGCGCTTGTAAAATTCAGTTCTCCAGACACTTAGCATTAACTGATTTCCTCCTTGTAAAGTTAGCTGATGAATAAAATCTACTAACAGATAAGAGAATTGACTAGCTGTTGGTAAAAGAATCAGAAACAGTTCATTGTACTTGAGATTTACCGCATTAGCTAAGCTAAGAAGGGATTCAAATTCAACAGTTCCCCTTCTACAATCCTCTCTCCATCCGACAACCGCTTATTATTCCTGAAGGTACCAAGCTTTCGAGCTATTTTTATTAATTTTCCCCTCACATTCCGGATTTCGCGTGAGGGTAATCTCCAAAGAACCAAAACTAGAACCTTCTTGAATCAAAAAACTTAAACACTAAGGTCATCACACGGAACGCTCTTGAGTAGGAGGAAAACCGATTCAAAAGATCATCGAACTCCTTAAAGTAAGTGAAGAAAACCATGTGATATTTTTCTTCTTCCTTAGTGTCATATTCCTCGGGATTAGGAACGCACCATTTGTTTATAGGAGAACCTAATAAGGGGGGACCATGCCACCACAAATCCTGCGGCCGAACTCCTCGACTTATCACTTTACACTTCATACATGATTTCTTACTAAATTTCATTTCATTTTGTTTCATATTTTCTATTTATTTTGAAATTTATTTAATATTTCAAATATAATCTCATATTTTTATTTCTCCCTTGACCTAGACATGGAGGAGTCGCAATATTCCGGTTTAGTCGCGAGCAGGCATGTCTCCCACCACCTACTAAGGTACTATCTGTCTTACTCTCAATCCGGCTGTTGTTAATTGTGCAAGTCAAGTATTCACATTTTATTTATTTATTTATTTATTTTTTATTAATCCAATTTTGGAAAGAAGTAGGAATTCATAAAACAAATTGTAAAAAAAGATAATATTCAATATATTACTTTATTATTTTGTATGTTATCCTGAAAAGAGTTAGAAGTTCTGTACTAAATTTGATTTAAATTTTTGATATTAGCC
Source organism: Sarcophaga bullata (assembly GCA_005959815.1). Lineage (NCBI taxonomy): Eukaryota > Metazoa > Arthropoda > Insecta > Diptera > Sarcophagidae > Sarcophaga > Sarcophaga bullata. Next base: position 60,509 of record QOCX01000817.1, read on the forward strand.
TTATGAATCTTTTTACTATTTGCCGTACGAATTGTGACACTGTTATCCTTTTCTACAATTTCCTTCCTATATATCGCTTTGTTCTTAGCTTTTATGTTCTTTATTGCAACATAAACCGCATCACCTTTCTTAATCTTCCTTGGCGGTGAACGTTTCTTATTCATACGATTGTTCCTTTCCTTTATATTTTTCCTATTAATTTTAGAGCGAGCCCCAAGCAATTTATTAAAATCTGTTGCCCTTGATTTATTAAAAAATATGTCATTAAGTTTCATTCCAGTTACTGAATGTATGGTGTTATTATATCTACGTAGATCAGTTCTTGTACACTAAGTTCTGCATCTTCTGCTCTAAGGCACCTGTAAATTTCGATTAAAGTTGAGTGAGCTACGTTGAGGCGGTGATAAGTATATTTTCATTCATAGCCTTCCAAGGAAATCTTTGATCAAGTAAAATGTAATATAATAATGTAAAATTTTTACTAACTTTTCCCTAATATTTAAAACTCATCTATCGCTAATGTGAAAAGGTTTGGCAAACTTTGAAAATTTATCGATGACGCATATAAATTTTTGATCCTGTATTTCCATTACGACCATGTGCAGAAATTCACATGGTACCTTAGGTGCAGGTGTTTCTTGAAATTCTGGCACCATAAAGGTAGTTCCTTAAATTATCTAACGCCAATACAATTTCTAGCTTCTTATTTTCGTTTATAGTATATCCTTCCTCTGTTTTATTTAATGATCGTGGCATATAAGCGATTGGCTTATGCTTATCAATATCTCCTTGAGAAAGAACAGCACCGATATATATATATATAATATATATATATATAATATTATATATATATCTATATATATACATAATTAATATTAAAAATTAATTAATTAATATTAACAGGCTGTTTGATTTATTACCTTCACAATACTTCTATCCCGTAAATATGAAGAAAATAAGGCATGGTGACCTGGCAAAAGTATCGTGTGCTGTGATTAGGTCTAAAACCAAATTTTCTCTGATATACGGCGTATCATTGTCCTACAGATATTGGTTCAGTTCATATAAATTAGTTTATCAAATATTTTCGATAAGTATGATAATATTGCTATTTGGTCATTATATCCTATCTTTTATTTTTTTTATTATTATTGTTCGCATATCCATATTATATTTAATGAATTCAATATAAATGCCCTTAATATTAAGTAAATGTAGTCTGTATGAACACATAATAAGTAGATAAACAACGGAGTTGCTGAATTATTTGTTAGGATTAAGTATATAGAATATGTTAGCGTTAAGTAAATAAAAATTGTAATAAAGAAGTTAGTTGAATAATATAAATACATCCGATAGGTCTTTCTCTTTCGGCAATAGAACAAAAATACAACAGTGTAGCAAGAAAATACAAATACTAAAAGTGCCAATAATGTAACATAAATTTCAAAATACACTTTACACTATACAGATCAACAAACTACATAAACAAACGAAATCAGTAAAGGGGCTAATATTTTCTAGTTTTTATTTGAAATTTCCTCTATAGAAAATAATTTATTTATTAGTTTCCAAAAAGTTTTCGTAGGTTACAAGTAAGGTTTTAATTGAAATAATCCTTTCCTTTACGGATTTCGTTTGGGCGGCAATTGTTAAAAGAATATATTGTTAGCAAAAATTTAAATAAAACTAACCTAGAAAAGTATTATTAAAAAGTTAGTTATTATTACATGTACAGTACACTCAAGATAATGAGATTATATGCTAAGCAATGAAAAATTGAAACATTTTAAAGAGATACAAACTGGTAAAACGCAGAGAAATCGTCAACTAGGGCAACTGTGTTTGCCGTAAACTGTATATTTAATTTTGCTTGTACGACAGCTCAATGCCAAATTTTTTGAGTAAAGTTGTACGTTTTGTCATTTTTGTGATTGTGTTGGTAAAAAAGTACAAGTTACTAGAAGCTGGGTGTGTAAATTGAGAAGGATGAGTATCTTTAAAAAGATTTTTGCTAAAAAAAGCTTGGGTAAAATTCTTTTGGAGGGACAAATGAAAACCTTACAGAGGAACTATATGTAGCTTAATATTTTATTTTCGATACCAAATTGATAGCTCATTGACAACCCCATCGATAACAATTCCACACAAATATAATTGTTATAAGCAGTCCGTAAACACCCTAGGTGCCACTACCACTAATGAGCCCAACAATTAAATCAATCAGCAGGCATAAATTATATTTCCAGAAGGCACAATAGCAGAATATTTCCATAGTTAGAAATTCTCCATTCTATATTTAGCTAAATAATAATATTAGTTTTTTTTCATTACCTTTTTTTGATTTGCTTTATTATATAAGATTGAATATAATTAAATTTGAAGAATTATTATGTGTGGATATATTTTTTTCTACATTTGTTTTTATTTATGAATTTTATGATATTTTTCTTATTTTATTTTTAAACTCTGTCTTGTTCAATAAAAATTATTTTAAATATAATCAAAAAAAAAAATAATAATAATAATAATAATAACTAATAATAATAATAATCAGAATCAGAAAAGAAATTACTCAAAGCAAGAAAACGAAATGTCATAAATAGACGTGTGTCAGAACACAAAGAAAAATACACAAGCAAACACAATACAAAGGAATTCATTTACAGGCATTTGAACGAAGTCGGCTGTTCAGAACACATAATTGGTTATTAAAACCCTTCAGTTAATTTTATGAATGAGTGGCGGGACCTACAGTTTAAAGTTGATTCCGAACGACAGATTTTTGTGAATCTTTTCGTGTCAATATTATTTACTACTAGAGGTTTTGCCAGAAATCTGCTGAGAGGAAGCCGCTGAAGAAATATTTTTCATATTTCGTTTTGTTCGAAATGTCTGACCTTGAGTTTAAACTGAAGCGTCACTTCCAAATATTTCACATTATATTTTACAGAATCAAGTAGTTTCATTTTGAAACTTATTGCGAAAAACGAACAATCAACTGTCTTTTCTAATATTAATTTCAGGTTATCACTAAATTAACTGATTCATATACGACATCATAAACAAAACGCACATAAAAATGTTTTTAATTAAAAATCGTATTTCCAAAAATTTTATTCTATACACACATACGTTAAAGTAAATAAAAATCGCTTCTACAAATCAATTTTTTATGTGCATCAAAAGGAAGTCTCAAAAAGAAATATACATGTGTCGTATGAACATGATATTAAGATTCTATTAGTTTCGCATGTAAATTCAAACTGACCCATTAAATGATGGGCTCCGAACATAGCTGCCTGATAAATAAAGCATCAAAATCGTCGAAGTACTTCATTGAAATCGTAAAAATAAACAAAAAATAATAAACCTTTTGTTTTTACTGTAGCAAACCATAAAAAGCTAATTTACTGTAATATTTAGTTTTAATAATGAGTTAAAACATCAAATAATATAAAGGTTAGTCGATTGTTTTGTTACAAGTCAATTGTTTGAGTATGTGTGTGTGTCCTAATCGCATGAATTTATTGCAGGGAATACCATTTCATAGCACAATTGTGCAGAGAGAATCTACACACATTGCTTATGCTCTTTTGTTTATTCGTCGAGTGCACATGTTGGCTGACGTTAAAAAAATTTTTTTCAGGTTAACACTCAAAAAATAATTTAAATATTTTAAAAACGCTTTTATAAGGCATTGGATTTTAGCCTTATATGTTCTTAAAAGACATTTTAAGATATTTAAATGAAAAGGAAAGAGAACAGCTTTTTTGTAGACTAAACGCAATTTTTTTTTTCGAAAATTAAAAGGTTTGTTATTAGTAGGTGAGGAAATTTATGAACTAAAAGTAGCTCCTACTAAATATCTAAAAAGCATTCCCTAATTTTTGAGTCAAAGATGTATAACTTTATGCATGTTGATGAAATGAAAATCAAAATAGAGTATATTACTAACATTTTTCTTTGACAGTAAATAAAATAAATTCTCTCAATTTGTTTTCTTCCTCTTACTCATTAATACGCAACCAAAATATTTTTGGTAACCCTTGCTTAATGTTTTAAAAAGAGAAGTGTTATGGTGTCGTTTAACCCAAGCTAGCATTTGGAAGATTGTTGTTAGAAGAATCACCTGGATGAGCCTTTTTAGAGTACTTTTGGTGATTAAAAACTTATTAGTCAGTTACACGATTAAAAAAGGACTCAAAAATGATTCGCGCCTATAAGTAAAATGAGATCGATTCAAAATACAATAAAAAATTGTATAGTAATCGGAAATTAATCATCCAGACGTTTAAAATGTGACTATTATTTCCGTTATTTATTATTATATTCTACTTATACTATAGCTTGAAAAACGCTGAATCAAAAACAGATCATGCAGGTGTTTGAAAAGTGATTGAATTACGTATTTTATGACTATATTTTGCGCAGATAGATGTTTAAACACTGAGTGTTATGTATTTTTTTTCAAGTATAACGGGACATTTTTGTCATATTTTTATTATATGTCAACAAGTTCAGTTTTTGTTTTTTAATATTAAAGTGTGTTGTATTGTTATGGATGCCGCAATAAAATCTTTGGTTTTAGGAACTAAGGGGCGGAAAGGACAAATAGTCATTTATCGTTTTCCTTCCGGGAGTATACATTAAGAACCAACGACACCTTCTGAAATCGTTTTCAACACGAACATCATTTGAAGCAGTTAACTTCATTATTAGAAGAACTAAACATAGATATTGTTGCACAGTGCTCTCTAGATTATATGCATTTTGTATGTTTAGGGGTAATGCGAACATTATTAAATGCCTGAAAATCGACTTAAAAACACCCGAAGAGAGTAAAATACAATTAGAAATACGACTAATAAATGACTAAAATTATAATCATAAATGATGTAAAAAGGAGACCAAATTAATACAAACATGACTGATAAATGACAACAAAAGGACTCCTAAGCATACTGATAAATTACTCACAAAAGACTCGTATGCGATTAAACGATGACTGAGAGACGATTCGAAAAAGAATCATAAATGAAGTTAAATGATCAGAAAGCGATTCGAAAATGATCATAACACTATTAGAAAAAGGGTCGAAAATTACTCTAAACTAATATAGAAAATGACTAATAAATGAGTTTTAAGAAGAGTCGCGAGTAGTCACTTTTTTTCCCGAGAAAAGTATATTTTATGATCAGAAAATGAGCGCATATTCTAGCTTTTTAATCGCGCAGAGGAATCAAAAAAGACTCGAATTTGATTAATAATTTCCAAAAATACTGTCTGGTACTGTATGCATATGTGAAATATCAACGTTTAACTGTAGGTGATTAAGAATAGTTGTTTACAATATATAAACACATGCGTGTTGTATGTGAAAATAAAAAGAATTATATTTTTGTTCTGACTTCAACGCCGGGATGTAGTTCTTGTATTTTTTAAGCCAATCTAGTCACACACTTAAGTCGCCCTCTGGGATCACCATTCAGTATTATATCGGCGCAGTTGGAGACTCAGAGAGTACTGCTTTCCAATTCTTCAGTTCATGATCTCCCTATTATCCGTGTTCCCGTTTTCGCATTATGCTAGCAGCAGGTTAACCGCGGCATTAATGTGTATTTAATAAATATTTAGAACATAATAGAAAACTTCAAATTAACAAAAAGTACAAAGATTTGAATATTTTGTATATACAAAGTCCCAATTTTAACGAACTCTAATTATAACTATTGTTACGAAAGTGGAAACGGTGTAACATCTTAATGTTAAAGAAAAGCTACAAAAACATGTTTATGTCATTAACGAATAAACAAGTAAGCAATAAAACAACAACATCAATACAACGAAAAAGGGATAAACACATAAACAGCAAACAACAACAACGCTGAAGGGACAAAAGTAAACAACCTACACTAACAACAAGCAAGTAAAACATGTATGAATGTAAACATGTTGTTTACATTCATAGAAATCTCGTGAAGGCGAAGACTAGAACCTTCGCCTACGAGAACATTCATCAGACTGTTTACGTCGTGATATAAAAGGCAAAGCAAAGCATGAAGAATCGGAGTAAAAGTTCAGTCAGTCTTGTGTGAAGACACTGTGCGTGTGAAGAAAGCAATCGTGGTTTGAAGATCTCCGTTATAAAGATCGATATAACAATTGTGTAATAATTGTTAGTGTTTTCGCAAAGGGCATAAACAAAAAGGAATAACAAATAACGCAATTGTTGTTGTTAAAACAAGTTGTGAACAGTGGCACACAAAAGTTGTGTGATTAATAAAGGATTTAATTAAAATTAAACACAAATTTATTTTATTTTTTATTTGCAATCTACGAGCTCATATTTTAAACGTTTTTAAAAGGTAAAAACGTAACAATTGGTGTCAGAAGTGGGATTGTAAAATCTAAAAGTAAAATAAAATAATAAAAGAAGAAAAACAAAAAAAAAATGAAACTCTCCGAACTAAGAGTGGAACGACTTAAACGAGAGTTGGGTAAATTAGAGCTGCCAACAACGGACACGAAAAATGAGGCTCCAAAGGCGGCTAAGGGAGGAACTTCAGCATCAGGCATCGATATCGATTCTTACGAATTCGAAGACGAGGAGGAACGAGAGTTACAGGCCCCTGCAACTCCCAGCCTAATGGACATAAATTCGTTGCTAGCCGCTATGATGGAAAAAATGGAAGTAGCAAACCAAAAGTTATTTGCTGATGCACAAGTAGCAAACCAAAAGCTATATGCAGAGTCTCGAAAAGAAACTGATCAGAGAATGGAGAAGCTACTTGCTGAGTCTCGAAAAGAAACTGCACAGAAATTAGAAAAAATGCAAGAAGCTTCTGAGCAGAGAATGGATAAAATGCTAGCAAAATTGGTGGCAGTTGAAAGGAACTTCGAGGAGAAGGTGCAGAAACTCGTGAGTCGGTCAACAAAAGAGTTACTAGTGTCGAGGAAAAGGTGTTTAATTTGGAAAAGACCGTTGACACGAAAGTGATCGATTTAGAGAAGACCTTTGACGAAAAACTGGTTATGATGGAGGAGAAGATCAACAACATCCAGAGCCAGCGACCGGAACCAGTGAGAGTCGTATCAGAAGGTGTTGGCAGGATCAAAACACCTCACTTTGATGGTAGCTCGCCTCTATCCGTATTTAAATTTCAATTTGAAACAGTGGCCAGCAGAAACGGATGGGACAACGAGGAGAAGGCTTTAGAACTGATTTTGGCGTTGAAAGGTGTTGCAGCCGAGATGCTAGAAACCATACCAGCCAGCCGCAGAAACAACTACGACGACTTAATGCTGGCTTTACAGCGTAAATTCGGCGACGAGCACAAACGGGAACTATACCGCATGGAGCTAAGGTGCCGAGCGCAAAAGGCCGATGAGTCACTTCAGGCCTTTGCAATGGAAATCGAGAGGTTAGTGCAGCTCGCATACCCGGGAAAAAACCACCCGCTGATAGACAACTTTAAAATCGAGGCGTTTGTTAATGGGATACGTGACCCAGATATCAAACTAGCGATATGTTCCACGCAGAAGGCAAACTTTGCAGAGACCGCGGCTTGCACTAGCCCAGGAGACCGCTCGCATGATTCTAGACCACAAATAAACAAAGTACGGAAAGATGGAAGTCGTGGAGGAAGAGGAATGTCTTCTAAATAAGTTTAAAGAAATGATTAGGCAAGTTTTGGGGGAAAATGGACCGAAGGCGAAACTTAAATGTTTTAATTGTGGAAAGGGCGGTCATTTCCAGAGAAGTTGCAAAGCGCCACGCAAAAGATCAAGATCCGTCTCACCAGTAAGGAATAGTAAAACGGCGAGCAACACCACCATCTACACAAGATCCCCGTTAAACAAAAACGAGCTAGCGCTGAGGGGCAAGTGCTGGCTCCCACAAGTAAGGGCCCCACAATCTCCTATATCAGTTATGCAACAAACAACAACAACCTTACGGCGTGCGGATATATAAATGACAGACAACACACCTTCACTATAGACACTGGTGCCACGCAGTCTATCATCAGACCAGATGTAGTGAAAGGGAAGTGTGAGGTACTGAGTAATGTAAGACTACGGACAGCTACCGGAGAGTCTGCCACCGTCCACGGGAAACAGAGGCGAAGGTGACTATAGCCAAACATTTGTGTAAGTCATGTCTTTATTGTTGCCGATATTGTGGACGAGGTAATCATTGGTGCGGATTTTATGATAGCTCATGGCATCAATTTGAATATTTGGCAACAGATTATGATTGGCGAAATGTAGAATCCCTCTTGACGTGGATACAAAACACCAGTGCACGCCAGAAGGTTAGTTGCTGCCGAACGCAACAAATTACCACCGCAGAGTGAATCGTTGATATGGGCGCGGGTGGAGGGGGATTGTGAGGAAAACCGCTTGTGGGTTGTTGAACCAGATACAATTCAGACGGATTTGTTGTCAGCAAAGGCAATCGTCAAAACCACGAGCAGAGAAATAGTCCCACAGTGAGAGTGCTGAATTTATCAGGCCAAGAAAAATGCATCTGTAAAAAACTCTGAGGTGGGCCAATGTGCTCCAGTAGATGCGCGTGATAAGCAGCGAACGATTGCTGGAACTGCCGAAAATATCAGCCAAGGACCAAACGGGAACTCGAGGTAAATGTGGAGAAATGGGTAGCGGTCTCGCAGCTCCGGAGAAAAATAAAGCCAAAAAAGCTGCTAAGGAGGACGCTTGCGCTTTTGCCACAAAACAAAAAGAGTGCATGGTAGAACAGCCATGGTAAAACATGAAATAGATACTGGCGAAGCGAGACGATAAAACAGGCACCCAGAACATACCACTGGCGAAGCGTAATGAAGTTAAGGAGCTAGTCGACGATATGAAGAGGAGCGGGGTAATTGAACCGTCATCGGGTCCGTGGAGCTCACCTATAGTCTTGGCTAAAAAGAAAGATGGAGCGCAAGGTTCTGCGTAGACTACAGGAAGCTAAATGACGACACTAAAAGGATAGTTACCCGCTACCGAGAATTGACGACACGCTCGACACGCTAGCTGGAACAAAGTGGTTCTCCACATTAGATCTACAAAGCGGATATTGGCAGGTGGAGATTGCAGAATAAAGACAAGGAGAAAACTGCATTCAGTGCAAACGGCGGCTTGTGGCAGTTTAAAGTCATGCCATTTGGACTTTCAATGCTCCGGCCACATTCGAACGGCTTATGGAAACGAGTACTCAAGGGACTGCATTGGAAGCTTTGCCTGGTGTACCTCGATGACATAATAGTCATGGGCAGAACTTTCAACGAACACCTTAAAGACCTGGAAGAAGTTCTGCAGCGAATATCTATGGCCGGACTGAAATTAAGCATAAAGAAATGAGCACTCTTCCAGAAGCAAGTGAAGTATTTGGGGCATCTGGTTACCCGCAGATGGCATATCCACGGATGAGGATAAGATACGAGCAGTAAAGAACTGGCCTCGTCCCCAGAACCTTCATGAATTACGCAGTTTTTTGGGACTATGCACATACTACAGACGCGTTGTGCCTAACTTTGCTAGTGTGGCTGCGAGTTTGCATGAGCTCACCAGAAATCAAGGGTTTATCAATGGGGTGAGTCACAGGAAAAGTCGTTCCAGACACTAAAAGACCTATTGTGTGCTGCACCAGTTTTGGCGTATCCAGTTCCAGGAGAAAAATTCATCTTGGACAGTGATGCTAGCGGTTATGGGATTGTGGTGTACTTTCCAAGTGATCAATGGTAGCGAAAAGGTCGTAGGATACTATAGCCGCACACTGTCGAAGCCTGAACGGAATTATTGTGTGACCCGACGTGAGCTACTTGCAGTGCTGGAATGCATAAAACATTACCATAAGTACCTGTATGGCCAAATTTTCTATTAAGGACTGATCATTCCGCACTGAAATGGGCTGCTACAATTCAAGAGCCCTGAAGGACAGCTAGCACGTTGGATTGAGCTCCTTCAGACTTACGACTTCAGCATTGACACCGAAGAGGCATAAAACATGGGAATGCTGATGCTCTCTCACGCCGACCATGTAATTTAGAGGTGTAAGACTTGCGTGAGAGCCGAGAAGAAGGAATCCATCATCGACATCCGGCTAACGCAAATCGAAGCCAACGAAGGCTGGCCCGAAGCACAAAGAAACGACCCAATATTAGGCGAAAATTATGGCAGCTAAGGAAGAGGACGAACGGCCTACCAGAAACGGATATCCGCAGAAGGTCCTCTTACAAAAGCATACTGGCGCAATGGGAAGCATTTAAAAGTGATAAACGGATGCTTATATCGACAATGGGAAAGCGCTGATGGCAAGACCTCATCTAACCTGATAGTGGTGCCTTCCTCCAAAATAAAAGAAGTTCTAACGGAATTCCATAATGGAGCAACGCGGAGGACATCTTGGAATGACAAAGACGTTGGAGAGACTAAAACAACGTTTTTATTGGGTTGGATGTCAGAAAGCAGTGGCGGATTGGATCGCGAACTGTAGCCAGTGTATTGCAGCTAAAGGTCCCGTGAGAAGAAGTCGAGGTCAGCTTCAACATATAACTCGGGCGCACCTTTCGAGCGGATAGCGATGGACGTAGCAGGCCCTTTTCCTGTCAGTAATGCCGGAAACCGATATGTTCTCGTGTGATGGATTATTTCAGCAAATGGCCGGAAGTGTATGCCATACCCAATCAAGAGGCGAACACAGTGGTAATGTTTTTGTTACAACTGGGTATGCGGCTACGGGGTTCCGATAGAGCTACATTCCGATCAGGGCAGAAATTTTCGAGTCAGCGATATTCAAGGAAATGTGTGAGGTGTACGGTATCAAGAAGACTAGAACAACGCCGCTCCACCCACAGTCCGACGGAATGGTAGAACGGTTTAATCGAACCTTAGAAGAATACCTGCGGAAAGTAGTGAGCAGAGCAGCAGAAGGATTGGGCGAACACATTCCGAGATTTCTACTAGCATACCGATCAGCGGTCCATGATTCAACATCTAGATCACCCGCCAAGGTTATTTTTGGGACCGAGATAAAACTGCCTGGTGACTTGGAGTTCGGTGTTAAGCCCGATACAGAGAGTGATGCCACATATTCTGGAAAACAGGAAAGTCTAAATGAACTCCATGAATTTGTGCGCACACGTATAAAAATGGTCAGCGATAAGATGAAAGCCAGGTACGATCGTGCAGCAAATACGAAGGGCTTCCATGAGGGACAATTGGTTCTACTCTACAACCCAACGCGGAAGAAAGGATTATCTCCCAAGTTACAAACCAGCTGGGATGGACCTTATAAAATAATTAAAAGGTTAAACGATGTCGTGTACAGGTATCAGAAAGCTAACAGCCCCGAGCCAAAATGAAGGTCGTCCACATAGAGCGACTGGCGAAATATGGGAAAAGGGATAATGGCTATTCGGGATGAACAGGCTTAAGTGGGCGGCAATTTACGAAAGTGGAAACGGTGTAACATCTTAATGTTAAGAGAAAGCTACAAAACAATAAATTACTTGTTTATGTCATTAACGAATAAACAAGTAAACAATAAAACAACAACATCAATACAACGAAAAAGGGATAAACACATAAACAGCAAACAAACAACGCTGAAGGGCAAAAAAGTAAACAACCTACACTAACAACAAGCAAGTAAACATGTATGAATGTAAACATGTTGTTTACATTCATAGAAATCTCGTGAAGGCGAAGACTAGAACCTTCGCCTATGAGAACATTCATCAGACTGTTTACGTCGTGAATATAAAGGCAAAGCAGGCATGAAGAATCGGAGTAAAAGTTCAGTCAGTCTTGTGTGAAGACACTGTGCGTGTGAAGAAAGCAATCGTGGTTTGAAGATCTCCGTTATAAAGATCGATATAACAATTGTGTAATAATTGTTAGTGTTTATCGCAAAGGGCATAAACAAAGGAAATAACAAATAACGCAATTGTTGTTGTTAAAACAAGTTGTGAACAGTGGCACACAAAAGTTGTGTGATTAATAAAGGATTTAATTAAAATTAAACACAAATTTATTTTTATTTTTATTTGCAATCTACGAGCTCATATTTTAAACGTTTTAAAAGGTAAAAACGTAACACTATAATTTATAATAAATTTATATTTCTATATTTATAATAAAATTAATTTTTTCTTAGTTAATAAAAAACTTAAGATACTAATTTAAATATAATAATATAACATTCAAATTAGGTTTAATGTTCTTATCTTTCATATAACTATTTGCGTCAAAACGATGATTTTCTAATGTAAGCTCTTTACAGGTTATTGATTTTATATTGGCCCGTCTATAAATATGGTAAAATATAGAAATACCATCCTCATTTTGGATAAAACCATTTCTATCAAGAAAAAGAGAAGCCTGAGGTGGAATGAATCCATTTTGTAGAGTTCTTAAGATGTGCTCTTCAGAAACATAGTAGTTAGCCATAATTAGATTATTTCCAATTGTATTTACACTGTTTAAAATACGGTTTCTTACAGTATGAATAATAAAATTATCAAATATATATTTTATTTAATACATATATTTTTTGTAGTTACTGTTCTTTGATCGGTATAATGAGCAACACCTGAGACACTTCCTTTCAAATATTCGTATCTAGATGAGGGTCATATGTTAAACTATATTTGGCAACGGTATGATAGAATTGGTCTTACTAATAATTGGTACATAATTATTTTAACCCTTGTTTCAATATTTTTAGAATAAAATTATTTCTGATATATAAAGAATGCCTTTCTGGCTTTTATAATCTGTTGTTCTATGTGGTTGTTATAAACAGAAATTTATCTAGGTTTATGCCTAGTAATGTAACACTTTCTTTTCCAGGAATGCTTATATTATTACGTGATCTAATACCAAACGACTTATTTTACAAA
>QOCX01000818.1:14395-32195 GCA_005959815.1 Sarcophaga bullata
TTTCCATAGTATAAGAATGAAAAAAAATTTTTTTTTTTTGAAATTTTCTCTTTTTTTTTTTTTTTTTTTTTTTTTTTTGATGAAAAGAAATGCAAGAGCAGAAAAAGAAAATTAAGTCAGGCACAAAAAATATATTGTGACAGCTAAGGATTTTAAGGAATTCCATGTTACATTGGTAAAGCTGCTGCCGTTGTTGGCTGGAAATGAGATTGCAAAAAAAAAAAAAAAAACAAAAAATGAAGAGAGGAAAAAAGATATGAAAGAGAAGAGAGAAAATTTCGTTTAAGCAGCAAAGAAATTAAATTTAAAAATTGTTTTGCAACCCCTTCTACTCCACGCTGGTTGTAAATTTTGTTATTTTCTCTTGCTCACAAAAATGCTTGGAAAATAATAAAAAAAAAGAAGAAGAAGAAGCTAATAATACCATTTGCTTTATTACATTTTTTCATAGAATTTCTTTTCCTTTTCATATTCTGAAATGCTTTAACAGCCATCTACCATATAAGCTTTTTAATGTAACGCTGGATCCATTTTTTCTTATTTTTTTTCTATAAAAAACACAAAAAATTAATTGCTTTAGTAAAAGACTAGTTGAGCAGCAAGAAGAAAATGGTGAATAAAACGGAACAAATAACATTGTAGGGATACAGATATTAACCCTTAGACTAAATAAATATTTTAAAACTTTAAAACAAAAAATTTCTCAAAAAACTGTCTTTCGGAGGCGACTTTACACTGTAGGTCCCGCCACTCACGTATAAAAATTAACACGCACAACATAAGTGGTGTAAGAAACTAGATTGTAATCCTGACTGAACGGTTGTAAGGTCCAACTATGTATGTGTTTTAAAACATTAATCTCAATAAACCTTAAAACTGAGCATAAAAAAGTTCCTTTGTTGGCTTAGTCAGAAAGCCTAAAAGCATACCTCTTGAAAAAAATATTTTTAAAGTTTAAGTTTTAAGCCTTAAAAGTCGCTATGAAAACCAAGATAGCCATTCCTTATGATGATAATAAAGACGGTAAGATAGGCCCAATTCCTAAGAACGCTATGGTTTGAAGAAATTCGATTTCTTCAAATGCTTGACCTCATCTGCAGCAAAAGAGGTATTTTATGGCATTCATAATCACACTGTAATGTATGAAAAATAGGCCACACTTTTATCATCACTTTTGGTTGTAAGTTCAAACACATTTTATGTGTTCTTGGCTTATTAAAGGATCGATTTCTATAAATCTCATTACACTCTCTAAATGTAAGACACTTCAGATGAAAAAAGTTTGACAGTCTTTCCGAAACACAGAACGAATAAACCTGATAGCTCTTAAGAAGCATTTGAGACCATAAACCAGCTATATTATGGGCTAGTGGTAGGATGAAAAATCATTCTAAAGAAGGCAGTTTTTCAACCAAGTTTTGCATAAAAACACAAGCTGGTGAATCTTATACAAGGGCTTGATAAATTAAAATCAATATCGGTGTCTATCAGTGAAACTCTCACCTCTACCATTCAAAGTAGGCGTCGATACTGTAACGCACCACATAGCTGATGAGTGTGGCGAAATATGACGCTTGAATGATCTAGCACTGATGATCTAAGCTCTACTATTCACTGTAGTCCTCGATACTGTAACGCGCCCCATAACTGAGGAGTTCAGAGGCAGAATATGAGGCTTAAAGGGCCACCTTAGAACATCTTGACTGAACTGAAGACAGCTGTCTATTGTCACATACTCTCTTTAGGGTTGTAGATCAAGATAGGCATTATGCTCGTGGAAATGCTATGTTCATTTAAAACATTCTCTTGACGTCTTTGGAAGGTGTTAACGTACCTGAGTATCTTCTATGCATACAAAATTATTTTAGGCACCATTTGGCTTAAGATAAGCAACAAACTGTGTTCGATTTAGTTACTCAAGCTGTTGGCTTCAGCATTCAACTATGCCCAATGGGTTGTGGGTAAAGGTGCCAGGTTTTATTTTACTTGTGATGGTAGAGTTTATTACTAAAAGCTCTAATTATGCTGCTGACCATCTTTGATTCCTATGTTGCCATTTATGGACGTACGTATGCGCTTTCCAGTAGTTCTGTTAGCAAATTTCATTTCACAAATTATGATGGTTGTTTGATGGCGGTAAGTATTGCGCTTCCTTGAGAGACATTCGCAATACGCCACTTTCATAAGCGGCCTATATAGTAGTTAAAGCCTTCCCTGAAGGGTATCTTTATAAATCGATTACTATCCCTGGAATGCCTGTAAGAAACATAGGGTCATTACAGTTTTATTCCCAGCTCAACTGCATTTCAGCTGCATTCCTGCTGAAGTTGCTTTGTTACAATAGGCACAGGTCTTCGTAAACGTTTTTCACTACCACAAAGGTTCTCTAGTATAAGACAGCTCTTGTTATAAATCCTGGTGGTTAACTTAGAGCTTTGAGAAAAAAGTTTGAGTCCTTATTACAAATACGGTTGCCGTAGTCTAGTATGTAGTGTGTTGCCTTCCTAGACTGGTTTCTCATGCTCATAGCTCATTAGTTCAGAACTTACTTCTGGCGTCCCAATATAAAAGAAAAAAGAAAGTAGTCGCGCGAATACGAACCTTACATTGCTGCTAAATGTTCCAAGCATAGTTTTATAGAAAGCACTCTGTTTTAAAAATCTTGCAATTTCATAAACCTGCTTCTAAAGGGTTAAAACTTTACTACTAAACATGGAATGAAAAAAAAAATATTAAAAATGTGTTCTCCGTCAAAAAAAAAAAAAAAAAAAATCAAATGAAAAACATAAAAAAAATAGCGAAAAATAATAAAAAAAGTTTCTTCTTCTTTTTTTTTTTTGCAAGGAGCAAGAAGAAGCAGTAGCAGAAAGGAAAAAAGCAAAACGTAAAAGGAAATGAAAGTATTTTTAAGCACAGGCTTTAGCCAAATAGTAAATTGGAATTTTTACATGGCACTATACTGATGGTATTTTTGCTACTAAGCTTCTAGTTTTTTTTTGTTGTTGTTGTAGTTGTATTTGTAGTTATAGCTGTTGCAGCTACTGCTTACAACAACCATGCAACACACAAAAACATAAAAAAACAAACGAACTTCTTTGCGTTTTTTAACAACATTCTTTACTTTAAATACAACAACTACGACTCTGCACTGCACTACTCTACTTGTACTCTACTCTGCTTTACTCTTGCACAATACGATGTTACAGAGATATGTTAAGGAAAGTTAAGGATAACAGGGTGTTGCGTTTAAATGAAGGACAAGCATGATTCTTAAATAATCAGGTTCGCACAATACTTTGTTTGAACGAAATATTAAGGAAAACTAAAGATAACAGGGTGTATCTCTCAATTAAGGACCAGCAAGATTCTTAAGCAACATCGGATTAGATTTTATAGTAAATAAATCATGATTTCTAGCATATAAAAATTTTAAAAATAAGTTTTAAAAGTTTTTACACCATTTTTCATGTTCCTGATATTGTTGGCCTCCCCCTGTACATATTTATATAGAATGAAATTATAGTCTTGTATTTGTATTTTTGCGCGAAGTAGCTAAAATAATGAAAATATTGCAAATATTTCTACATAAATAACGCTTTTTTTTTAAGAATAACGTTCTATTTTTACGCTTTTTTTTCTGAACGAAAATATTTTTGAAAAGCTTGGTAAAACCAATTAAAAGCTTTAATTAAATTTTAGGGTACAACAATAATAAATAAAAAAACCAAAAAATGTAAAATATTAATCATTTTATTTTATTTTTTTAGGGGAGAGCTTTTATTTTCTTTCAATGTGTTGTTTAAACCTTTAAATTCATGTCAAAATTCTTAAAGGATATACGATATATTGATTGCATTCCTGAAAAACGTATTTTTTACACATGGTTTGTGTCTTTAATAACTTACATGGTATTTAAAAAGCAAACATTTCAATAAACGCCCTTGAAGTTGTAGAGATTAAGTGCAAATTCTTCGGCTCTGTCGTTAGGAAGACTGAAGAATAGAATTACAAAAGGCAAAGCTTGCATATACTCGTACATTATTAGTCATTACCCTTCACCCAGGATTACAACCTAGTTTCTTACACCACTTATGTGCAAGTTATACATGAATGGCGGGACCTACAGTTTAAAGTCGATTCCAAATGATAGTTAAAAAAAAAACTTTTTCATGACAATTTTATTTATCTCAGAGTTTTTGCCAGAAATCTGCTGTAAAAGAAGTTGTCTAGGTCTTAAGCCGAGTCCTACCTGCTAGACTACAATAACTTCAGCTTGCATTTGGGTTGCTTAGCCCTCCACTAAGTGAATATTCAAGAACATTACAAAGCTTACACTGGATCATTTAAAGTGGAATGTAGGCCACGAATTGTTTAACGAATGGGTGTGAGTAGGATGGAATATTTTTTTCAAACGATGTTTTCGCAGATTATTGAAATCCACGCTGGTCCAATGACTCCATAACTACCACCTGAAAAGGAACCAGCCTTAGCAATAAAAGAGAAAAAATTCAGAGGGTTATGGTGCGAGTAACGACTTGTAGTGATGGGAAAATGGTTTCCACTATTTATTGAAATTGCAATATAAGATCAGAATCATTTGAAATGAGCATTCGTAGCTATACGGGTTCAAATCAAAGTAGAAGTGAAAAAATTTCCATCACATTTATCGAATTCAAGTAAAAGAAAAGGGAAGGGGTCTCAATATTAAGTAACTTAGCCGATTTACACAGTTGGTATTATTTCTAGGCAAAGACAGTTGGCAACTCTATCATTCTAGAATGATCAATCACTTGCTTAACTAGATAATCTTGATCAATGAGAACTAGACAGAACCAGAAGTATTTTAAATCGAAACGCAATCACGATCATTTTATATAATTATTGATTGGCCCAAAATGAAGAAATATTCCATTATGGCAATGCTTATCCACATGGCTCAGTTACTGCTAAAGACCAACGAATTAGATAATGGTGATTTTGAAGCTTTGCCTCACCTCCTTATAGACTTAATAATATAACTTCAATAAAAATCATACAAATTTATTTACTGTTGCCTATATATAGGCTGCCTATAAAAAGTAAAATTTTAAAGCATACTTTTTGGGATTTCTTCAATAACATACAAGTTTTAAAGCCATTATTTAATATAAAACTTTAAAATTTGTTTAAAAAATTTTCTAATTTTTGTTTTTAAACTTCAACCCACAGCTGCAAATGTTTTGAAAAGAAAAAAAGAAAAAAAGTTGGAAGGAAAAAAGGAAAAGCCAAGTAGAAAATAGAAAAAGAAATTGTGTTCATATACCACACACATATATATACAATATAATATGAAATGTTGTTGTTTTTTTGTATTATTTCTTTGGAAGAGGATGTTAATAATGCTGATGAGGTTTGCTCATGATGATGATGATGATGATGGTGATGACGATGATGTTGGTAGATGACGTTATTTAATGGGGTGCTTTGATGCGATTGGTTTTCAGTTTAACGCAGGCGCTTAAAAATCATCGAATCATTCTAAGAAGAAAAATATATTGTATGGCATTAAGAATTTTTGCTTGACTTTCTTTTATTTTTCATCTTTTCTTGGCATTTTTTTTTGTATTTCGTTTTTCATTTCCTTTTTCTTGGCAGCTGTGTCTGTTATACCAGCAAAAGAAAGAAAAAATCATAAATTGAGAAAAAAGAAAATACATTTTCTTTATGAAAAATGTCGAACGGAAAAAATATATTCTCTGGACCAGACATATTTATAAAAATCCCATTTGAAATGAAACTAAAAATCCACCAAAAACAAAAACAAAAATATTACAAATACGCTTGAATAAGTTTGGCCTTCATTAAGCTTTTAAAAAAAAATTTTTTTAATTAAATTAGTTTTCTTAGCCTCATTTTCAATTGTTTCTTCAACTTAAACTCCCACCATTAATGTTTCTTCTTTTTCGGGGTTATTTTTTTTCTTGCTTCCGTCTTAATAAAGGAAATGAAATTTAAAATTAATTTTTCTTTTATTTAAATTAAATTCTTTTTTTTTATTTAAATACATACGTACATTGTGTTTTGCAGAAGCAACAAGTGCTTTTTATGGTTACAAAAATTTTACCTTGAATTTATGGGAAAAGTTATAAAACTGCTCTCCCCTTTAAACAAAAACAAATGAAAAAACAAATGAAAAAAAGCAGCGTCAAGATGACCATAAATTACAAGCAGACAAAACCATGCAAACGACTCTACACTGAAATATAGACAACAATTTACCAGCGAAAGTCTCTCTTATAAATAATACGTGTATATGTAAAGCAGGCCTTATAGGCTGTAGTTATTTTATGCATTTAAAGCATACTTTAAGGCATTGCCAGGGTAATTAATTACAAAAATACAGAAACAACCAGACATTCAGCCATTTATTTAAAGAGTTTTAAAGTTTATCTTTTAAATTTTTGTTGTTGTGTTATAAATTATTAAAGAATTAAGTTTATTAATTAAAGTTTTCGTTTAATAAAAATTTCAAATAAATTTGCAGTCTGCTTTTAGGTTGTAAACCGGGCTAAAAAGTAATGATTACAGAGTAAAAGTGTTCTCGGTTATTGAAAACATATTTGAATTAAAATTAACTTTCTTGAAACTTAATTTAAAGCAATTATATTTACGTCCGCCTCTCTTAAGCTTATCTTTTAGGCAAGTATAGCTTTTCTCTGCCACTTCCCACAATCCATAGAATACTTCTAGCCACATAATCGTTATGAAATGTAAATGCATCTGCCTATTCCTCGCCCTATATTTCCACAAGATATAGAATCCAGTGGAGGATGGCCCAATTTATTATCATTTTATATGCAAAATGCCACGCCCACTTAAAAACTGATTTTTTAGGTGTTATATTGCAAAAGCTTCCCCGTTTTTCCTTGGCCTTATGGCTACAATTTAGTCTGGGCCTTCCACACAACAGTTCTCTATTTATTTCCACGTTTTTTTAATTATCCTCATAAAGCGGACATCAACTACTATACTTTTACCTCCTGGAGGCCTGAAGCATACTTTCTTGGCTATGAAATGCACTTTTAATCACGGAAAGGGGCAGTAAAGAGTGCCTTAATGCAGTTAGTTACTCCTATTTGCTTTGAATTCCAGATTGATTCACTTACACTTTGACAAATATGAATATTCCCGTGGTGCAGTTTCTCTTCATACTACCCAGGCCTTCCTTTGAAATACTGCATCAGTATATTACTGATGAATATTACTGTCACGGACTTATAAAATCTCCATTTAAATACGAAGTGAAATTGTGAATTATGTTTGCAAATTAGCCTTTAACTTTGAACCTAGAAACCTACTTTCAGGCTGTAGTTTTCAAAATTTTTTACCACTTCACAGTGTTACACAAAATTGGAATTCCTAGGAAGCATACATATCCTTCATTTAAAGTCGGTTTCATTAGCCGTTTCTCGATAGTTTTTCATGGATATTACTGGTCTTCGCAAAAGTTTTTGTTGTACATTTTTGATAGCTTTGTTGGAACTGTAAGTTTGTTGTTATTGTTCCTCGCGTGATCCAGAGGCTTAAGGCTTCTATAAGGTACAGACAATGTCAGGCTTAATGCCTCTTTAATTTCATAGCATATTTCATAATGCCTACTTACTTACATAATATGTAGCCTATTTTATGGCTTTACATATTTTAATAAGGAAATATTCCTAAGCTTTTTTGTTACTAACACAATCGAAATTTAAACGATTCCTATTTTAAGAATTTCTTAAATGATTTTTACAATTTAAAGTGTTTAAAACGAGTAGAAAGGAAAGAAACTTAAAGCCTACTTTTAGGTTAATAGACTCATATATTAATTTCCTTTATGAACAAGAGATTCTTTTTTCTTTTTTTTTTTGCTTTTTCTGTGTTTGTATGACCAGTTTCTTTAGCCAACTACATGTGTATGACGATGACATTTTACTTTTATTTTTACTGACAGTATATGTACGTACATACACCACTGTTTATAGTTGTGTTTGTAAGTGTGTGAGAAAGAGAGTGTGTGTGTGTGTGTCAAAGTGTTTGTATTCATTGTTACAACGACAATTTCCTCATTATCGTAAAATTTATTCAAGCAAAATAAATTCATTGGTCGTTAACCTTGACACTGGTTTTTCCACCGTTAAAACTTTACACATATACACCAGAGTATATTGTATATATATATGGTATTGTATGAGAGTGTGTGTGTGTGTGTGCGTTGTGTGTGAGAGAGTGTTGTGTTTGATTGTGTAAGTTCATATAGAGTGTGAGTTTAAGTGTAAGTGTTATTATTGCTGCTGCTATTACTACTGCTGTTGCTACTACTGCTGCTGTAAGTCTAAGTGTATGTGTGTATGGATCTCATTTAAGTATTTGTAGTGTTTAACTATCTATTTGGTGCTTGGTTTTTTTTTGCATGTGTGCGTGTGTTATAAGTATAGGCAACTGAACTAAAGAGTGTAAATGTACTCTTTTTGGGGAATTATATGGCTGTATGCCTCTGTGTGTGTGTGTGTATGGAAGTGAGAGTATGCATGAGGTTTTTTTATGTTATTGTTATTGTCTTTTGCTGTATTTCCTATAACAGTTGTAACCAATTTCTCTTTTTTTTTCTTGTACATTCAAACATCAAAGAATTTGTTTACTAGCATAAGGCAAATATTTGGTGTCTATTTATAGGCATAAAAATAATCAATTTGTACATAAAACTGGTATTTATTGCTTATTTTGTACTCCTTTTCCGTTTTTCATGGATTTTACTAAAGTTTTTATTCAATTTTAATAAACACTTTAAGAAACTTATTTGCTTTGGATGGGTTTATTACAACATAAAGTGTTTTATTTGGGCTTTTTATAGTTTTATGGTGTCAAAAAATCTGTATACAAATGCAAACTTGTTGTGTTTGCTTTGGTGTGTGTATGTACACACGCACACACATTTCATTTCATTTTTATGCCATTTCCTTTTATTTTATTACGTCTAGCCTTAAAAGTAGGCTTTAGTTGTTACATATTTATAAATTTAATTAATTTAACATACTTTTAGGCTTGCGAAAAAGACTTGGAGACTTGTTTATTTACACAAATAAAATAAAAAAAAAAAATAATTACAAACTCTTAGTAACCATAGGACAATAAAGCAATAAAAATAATATTTTTTTTTTGAAAAATGGGTTTTTTTCCCCAAATTGCAAGCCAGACTAAGTGTCCTTATTCCATAATTAAAAATATCTTACACTCTGGCTCTCTGCAAACTGTCTGCATCTTTAGCATTGTATGTGCATGTGCATATGTACGTACGTATGTTTTTATAACTTTAAAGCTGAAAATAACAGACATTATAAGTACAAAAACCCAAAAATAACAACAACAAAAAAATAAAAGAATATTTTGTTCATGGCCTACAACTTCCATGCTTTATGGCAACCAGAAAATACCAAAAAAATTTTTTAAAAAAAAATTAAAAAAAAGAAAGGAAAATATAACACACTATTAAAATGCACAAAAACCAGACATAGCCAGTGGTATATAAACATATAGAATTTGCTTTTTGGCCTTAAGCATTAAAGCCTTAATGTAGACTTTATAACCAACAAGAGCAACAACAACAATTTGTTTATTAAAAAACAACAACACCAACAAGACTAGCAAGTTAAAGAACGTACACATAAATCGCTATTATTTTAAAAATAAAACAACAAAAAGAAAAAGGGTTGTTATTATTTATTTTCGAGCAAAAAAATAAAACAACAACTCAAAGAAATAAGAACAATTTTCATTTATTTTTCCCCCCATTTTCTGTGTTTTTTTTTTCTTTCTATATTCTTCTTCCTTTTTTTCCAGTTCATATTCTTTTGCATACTATATTGTGAATGGTTGTGTAGAAAAAAAAAAAATAAATAAAAAAAAAAATTCAAAGTCATAACAGCGCATGTGTTTTGCCGGCTATTGTAATAATAACGTATAAAAATTTTATACCAAGTAATACATAAAATTTTATCTACTACCACTACCACTACCACTACTACTGCTACTGCTACTCATTGTGTTAGTTTACATGTGTTTTAAATTGTACATGTATGTACTATGTGTGTATGTGCTTTACTTTATATATGTAGCCAAAGTAAAAGTCATGGTTTTGTTACACTGGCATTCGTTAGTAATGATGATGGTGGTGGTGGTAGCAGTAAAACAGCAAACACAAATGAGTAAATGCTTAGAAATTACAATTATTTTTGTACTAATAAATCAATAAATTCAAGAGTAGAACTTAAATTTCACTTGTTTTGTGAAAAACGCCTAAAAGTAGGCAACAAAATTTTTTTAAACCACGAAGAAAATTTAATTTTATAATTTTAAAAATTTTTAAAGGCCTAAAATATGCTCCTAACAAAAAATTTAATTTAATACATGAGTAAAAATACATTCAAAACAATTTCTATATAGCAACCTAAAAGTATGCAATGAATTTTTTTTATATGGGTAATTGTAATTATTTTTCTTTTCTAAAATTGAAGGCCTTCAAACAAACATCGAGAAATATTAGATCTTTAAGGATTATCTTACAAGATAAAAGTTTTTGAGACAGAAAAAGCCTATAAGTATGCAACAAAAGAAAATTTAATTTAATAAATTTTAAAATAATTAAAGCCTTAAACTAGGCAATTGAAATTATCAGTTCTTTAAATAAGATCGCATACTTAATACATACATATCTACGTACCATATTAGTCAATACAGTCATTTAGTCGGGATTATGGTGTTTATCCTTTAACGCCATCCACGTTGTATATCAAAATAATGAAAATAGGCGACCAGGCTAACAATTTAACGCCGCCTATGGTCAACAGATTTGAGATATAATGGTAATTTCATTGCTCCGAAAGCATCACTTTTTTGTTCTTGAGAAATGTTAGAGCCAAGGTTTTAACACGTAGCACTCCTCTACCAATTGTAATACCATGGTAATGTTTAAAGCTATGCTTAAAATTTCTTGCTGACTTGAAAGCATTTAATAGACAATGTCGGATACAATCTGGATTGTCTTAGGATGCAGAAATATCACCGAGTTAATAGAGAGCCTTTTCGGTGAATCGAGATATGGACAATACAGAAATATTATCGAGTTATTAGAGAAGTTTTTCGGCAAGTCCAGATGGTGACGAGGGTGAACTAAATAAAAATGTATAGGCTTGCTTCAGAGCATCATTACCTACACAAGCCTTTATATTAGATTTGGTTAGAAAGCATAATCTTGAAACGCAAGCAGATATAATTTAGGAACTTCAGTTTTACTTGCGTACTTCAATATGAAGGTGGTACATGTAAGATTTCATTTTGGATCTTCAAAAAGAGTATACTCGAACGCTTTTGTTATCAACTTCTGATTGACGTGGAATACAGTAAAATATTTCATAGTTTCAAATCAAAATGTATTAAAAATTATTTTTGCAAAAATACCTGGCTTGATATGGAACCCTTAATATGTTTTTTTACCTGAAAGTAGGCAACAAAAAGAAAAAATTTATAATTTTTAAATTAAAATTAATAAAAGTTTTTGTAGATTTTATAAGAATGGCATTCAAATTTAATTTTATGATTTATAAAACCTTTCATAACGCCTAAAACTATGCATTAATATTTTTTTCTTTATTAATTATGGTTCTATCCAGAAAACTGTTTTTAAAGTTCAGATTGTTCTTCCAAATTCGGTCTATTTTGCCAGAATTATTTAAAAAATTTAAAAAAAATTTCTGTTTTTAGTGTAACAATTATGAATTCCACTCTCGTTTTTTAATTTCCTTACAATGCAAGGCAATTTCTTCGTTACTTATTTATTCGCATTGTTTCTTAATGTTTGTGAAATTTACGTTTGAAACAATATTTGAAATTGTTATAGACCACCATAGGAAAGTAGAATTTTTCCGGTTTCAAAATTAGTTTGTTTTTCATTTCCCTGCAAACGGTACGTCTAGTACGAGCATTCGCAAAACGAAAGTCATACAATCGCAGTCACAGTTAAACGTTAAACGTTAAGTTAAGTTTTGTTGAATCTGTTCATAAACGATAGTGAGTCTTATACATACTCATTCACTTCTAAAATACTTACGCACTCGCTGTATATACACTCACTTATACATTTCACGTAACATTAATTCTGTGATTTATTAGGGTCACGTGACCGTCAAACGGACGAATAAGCCCAACAACGTACGTTTACGTTGTTGGCAAAACTCATATGAGCAGGAATTAAATTGGGAATGAAGGAATCAGGAACGACAACAAAAACAAACAAACAAACAAACAACAACAACAACAACAAAAATAGCCATTGACTGGCCAATACCCTGAAATGATGACGATGATGATGTTGATGATCATTTGCTTGATAAATTTGCCCGGAATGAGTGTAAAATCCTTTTAATTTTTTTTCTCTCTCACTCTCTTATTAAAGCAGAAACGAAATCAACCGCAAAGTTTTGCTTATAATCACCAGTAAAAAGCCATTATGGGAAACTTTAATTTCCAGTAACCAAGCACATTCAATTCAAACTCTTTTTTTAGTTTTTTTTTTATTGCATACTTATTGGAGTTTGAAATGCTGTTTTTTTTGCCTACAGACAGGCAAGCACACACAAGCAGTTCTTATTATTTTGAACGTTTTGCGTGTTTTTAGTGCAAAATTATATTCGTTTTTTATTTTAATGTTTAGTTTTGTTGCTGAATTCTATTCGTTTTGTTTGATTAGAAAATCAATAGGAAATAAAAACGGAAATTATATTCTGGTGTTGAATAAAAAAACTACAATAAACTGAATACCACCATTTTTTCCTACGAAAAAAATATAAAAAACTCTAAAAAAAACTTGTAAAATAGAGAAAGAGGTTTAATAAAGGCAGCCAACTCTTTGTAGGAGTTGAGCATTAAGCACAAGGTGCTTAGTGATGAAAAATAGTAAAATGGAATTAAATTAAAAATGATTATTTTATGAACTGAAAATTGTTTCTAAAACCTACAAGAAAATCAATTTTTTTTACGGCGAATTAGTTTTTTAACAGCATAACTTTATAAATTGTTTGAAAAGGCAAGTAATTCATTTAAGGGCTTCTATCTCATCTTATTATAATTATTAACAATTCATAATTTTGCCTAAATATTGCCTTCTCGTATTATTAGAAATATTTTTCCATATGCGGCGAATATATCTTTGAGCATAAAAACCTACCATTCGATAAATTTCAATTAAAATCTTAAAAATGTATATCTGCTTCGATTTGTAAACACTTTTAAAATCAAAGGCGAATTTATCTTTTCCCAAAAAAACGATAATTTTTTAGTACTACATCCTATACATTCTATACAATGGAATTTCAACTTAATTTTTCTTTGCAGCGAATTGAAATTGGTTGCTGTTTATTATATTTTGAAGTTTTTTTCATTCAAAATTAATTTGGAAAATATATTTCATTCCCTTAAAATTTCCTATTTAAATTAAGATTAATTTTTAATTGCGGCGAATTTAAATTTATTAAATTTTTATTATTTTTTTCCGCCGTTTTCCATTCAAAATTAGTTTGCAAGGTATATTTAATTCATTTAATAGTTTACATATAATGTTTGGTTAATTTTTGAATACGGCGAATTTATCTTTTATAGAGTTTTAATATATTTTCTAAATTTTTCATAAGAAAATTGTTTTATTTTTAAAATATAGTCACTATTTAGGTTATTTTATATTAAAAAGCAATTTTATTATAATGTTTATATAAGGCGAATTTATTATTATAAGGTTTTCATTCTGTTTAAATAGTTTTTCATTTCAAAACTATTTGGATTAACAAAAAAAATTTGTTGCCTTTAATATTTCATGTTTAATAAGTAAGTTTCAAATGATTATTTTTACGGCGAATTTGTCTGTGCTAAAATTTCCAACTGTTTAGAAGAAAATTTTTCCATTTTGCAAAAAATATAAAATGTTTTGGTTGTATCTTATTCATAAAGCTAATGTATATCAATTATTGCTTAAGGCGAATTCATCTCTGTTTTGTATATCATTATAATTTCATATTTTTTCTTACTAATATAGTATATACTGGGAAGGCTATTGAATTCTTTAATTATTTTGTTTTAACAAACCATTTTTATCTTGATTATGTCTACGGCGAATTAATCTTTCTTAGGAATTTTATCTTTTATAACTTTTTAAAAGAAAATTGTTTCGTTTTATAGAGATAATAACTATTTAGACTGCCTTTTACTTAAAAAAGGCAATCTATATTAATTATAGTTTAAGGCGAATTTATCTTTCTTAGCATTTCATTATAATTTTACAAATTTTTCTACAAAAGTTATATAGACATGGAAAGCAATTAAATTCTTTAAAAATTTCGTTCTAAAAACAGATTTTAGCTTGATTAGTATTAACGGCGAATTTATATTTCTTAGAATTTTACAAAATTTTTTTAACTTTTTCACTTAAAAACGCTATTAAATGCCTTTTTGTTGAATCATTTGAAAAAAAAGCAATTTTATCTTGTCTGTCTTGTGCAAATCTTTAGAGGTTTGTCACAACAATTATATGATCTGACTTGTTAAAAACCGAAACTTTAGTTATGAATCCTATTGTTTTTAACAAAACAACACCTCTTATGAATTTTGCATTTTTTCCCTCTCTATGCCTCTCTCTCTCTCTCTCTCTCTTTCTTCGTTTTGCTTTTGTGCAAATGCAATAAAAAAAATTGTCACCTTAAACCATCATATACAAATATGACAACTTTAATAAGAAAAACAACAACAACAAAAAAGCTGAAAAAAGAAAAACAAAAGATTGAATAAACGAAACCAACACTAAAAAACGGCATAGAAAATATCCATTACACTGGGTAGACATGGGGTATGCAAAAATAATTTAAGATACATACGTACAAACAGACAGTTTTTGTTGTTGTTGTAGCCAAAAAAAAAAGGCATACAACTCCTTAAAGCAGACAATACAAAAACAGACAACAACAATAATAACAATAACAATAAAAATAATATGAATTTCAATGATACTGTGTAAGATGGTGATGATGGTGATGGTGATGATGATGATGACGCTGATGACGATGACGCCTACGCAAAACATGTCGCAACTGTCATTTTCGCTTAAAAACTTTTTGCCTTTTGTATATATTTATTAGTCACACTCTTTTCTTGTTTTGCTAGTCTTCTCTGGATATTTTGTATCTTTTTTTTCGCTTGTTTTTTCTTCGTTTTTCTCTTTTTTTTTTTGGAAATACATCCCGAAATAACATCAGAACAACATTAACAAGCAGAGTCATGTAGTATAAGACAATAACTTTGTGTATCTTAATGTATTGTATAGTATAGCGTATGTAATATATGATTAAATAAGTATCTGAGGAGACAAAGAATAAAATAAATTCCTTTTGCCACTTGGGTGATGGCACATGATGCACTCACTCACTCACTCACTCACTCACTCACTCACTATCTCTACCACAACACCCCGCCAAGAAGATTACGAAGCTTTGTACAATGCACCATCGCCACCACCACCAACACTACGGTCTTTATCTTTAGGCAGGCAAAATACTTGAAGGAAATGTTTAATGGTGACACAAAATTTTAATAATATTATTAAGAATGATGTGAAAGTCAAATACGAATTTTAAAAGCCGTACCTTAATAAATAAATAAAAATTGTTAAGTGTTTAATAAAACATACTTTAAGGGGTAATAATTTTGTTAATCTATATAAAAGGGCTTCATTTTGAACGGTAATAAGTTTTAGACAATATTTATAATAATACTACATATGCATCCTCGCTACGGTAAAGATCATAAGATTATAAAACAGATAAGTTTTACAGACAGATCAGATAAGCGATTCCACAACAATTTTACTGAGAGGCTAGCTACTATGCAGTAGGCAATCATGGCATAAGTTTTAAACAATTACATTGTTTCGAATTTCAAGAGAATTACATAACTTCAGAGATCAAAAACGATTTCTTCCAATACATATACGCCTTACGGTAGGCAATGTTTTATTACAGTAATATTTTGATATCCTAAAGCTGTACTAGCTTCCTGCCAATTCTGCTCTCTTATTTAACTTAATCAGTTCGGTATTTACAACCAAATTACATAGACATAACAACTTCAATTGAAAACAAAACCAACAAAACAAAATAAGAAAAAATTGCCTGAGGATAGGCACCATTTTTGTGACAGATTTCTCAATAGTCCTTGACAATGTTTTTATTTCTTTACAAAATTTTAAATTTTTTAAAAAAATTCCCGTATTTATTATCTTAAAAATATGCTGTAATAAATGCCTCGAAATAATTTCCAACAGCCTGAAAGAATACTTCAAAATTTCTTTAAGATTTCTATGGTTTTAAGGGTTCCTTTTTCTATATTGTAAAATAATCGTTATAAACTCAAACTCTACTCATTCTCTCTTTTATTAAAACCCCAACAAATTCTACAATAAGCTGCCAAAAAATATTACAAGCCTTGAAATATGCTTTAAATTTTAAACAACATTTTCACTCTTTAGCAAATTATTTATTCAATTTCGTTTGAATATTGTCTTGATATAAGCTTAATTTCGAAATTAAATATTTCCAAAATATGTCTTAGAAATAATTATGATCAGCCTTAGAACATGCTTTATATTTTCATTCATAGTTTCTACCTGTTTAAAAGAATCAATCATACTTTTTTAAATATTGTCTAATATGAGCTTTATTACTGTGTTAAATATTTCTTCAAACATGATATGCTAAATGCCAAGAAATAATTGTTAACAGCCTAAAATTATGCATTAAATTTTTTTTACAAGTATAGTTTCTAGGTACCTTGGGATAGGCAGATGTCACAGTAATTAAAAGCAGAAAAATTAAACAGTTTGAATTGTAAATAAAGCCCTTGAATGTAACTTTTTATAGTATAGTGATGTGATATATTTTTTTATAATATTAATATCCTACGCGAAATTTTAGGTTGATGGATTTATAATTATTATAAGTATATATAAAAAATTGTTGCATATTTTAAGGCGCATAAAGTAATTTATTTAAAGATTTTCTTTTAGTTTTAAAGCTTCAAGAAAAAAGCGACACCTGTTTGCACTAAATATAAATAATGTAGCCTATTTTAGGGCGAATAAAAAATATTTAACATTCATTACTTAAAGAAAATTTAAAATAACTGCTAAGAGAATACACTTTCTGCTTTACTTATATGACTTACTCATTTAGAGTAGCATATGCCTGGCATATGCCTGCATTTAGTCCAACGCAAAATATCAACCTCATCATTTTAATATCATTGTCCAAGTGTTTGCATTTCAGAGACTACTTTAACAAGGAAATTTCTTAATTCTTCTTTTTTTTTTCTTTTCAACGTTTTTTCTTTTTTATTTTTCTTGTGCTGAGGAACAAAAGCCAACAAAAGATGAACAACTTGGGGCCAGAAAAAAAATCTCTTTCTTTTTTTTACTTTGAGGTTATAAAGAAAAATACAAAGAAAAAAAAATGCTAAACAACAAGACAAAACAACATTACGCACATCGGTTACTAAAGTTTAAAGACTTAAAAAAAAGCGAATACAGAGTCATACTACATGCATTTGGCAATGCATTTTAAGGTGTTTGGTCGTGTGGGAACAGGATATAAATTACATGTAAAATGACGATGAAGAGACGATCATTTAATAACAAAAAAAAAAAAAGAAAAAAAAAAATGTTTTTTAAAAAATTCATAAAATGTATGCA
>QOCX01000818.1:32207-53500 GCA_005959815.1 Sarcophaga bullata
TGTATCTGCCTGATTACTTTCATGTAAATTGATACATTTTTTCTCTTCTTTTTCTCTCCTTTTTTTTGGGAGACTGAGATTTTATTTTGCAAAACTTTATGCAACAAACATATGCCCACATACACCTAAAAAGCAGTCTGTAATTTATGGCAGCCTAAAAGAAAAAGTACTACCTCCCTCTACTTAAAGATCACCACGATGATAATGATCATGATCTCTTCCTCATTGATGTTTATAATATTTTCTTAAAAAACTTTTTTTTTTTTTTTGATCTGTTTTATGAGCCAAAATAAATAACTTTACACTGTACAACATGGTCTATATGACACGTGCTATTGAAGAAGTTTTAAATGTTTTAAAAAACAGATCATATATCATTATCTTCCCCCTGAAAAAAGAAAAAAAAAGACAATAAAGCAAGCGAGTAAGCCTACTAACAAGCTGGCTGGCTGGCTGACACATAAACAAACAAACAATTTTTAGTTCAATTAAAAAAAATTTTTTTCATTCACTTTTTTTTTTTCATATGAATTCTTAGTTGTTGTTGTTTTTTTTTAAGTTCAATAAAAAATCAATGAAGCTGAACATAAAATGCACGGGAAAAAACCAAATTTTTTGGATTTTTATTGCTTTTATATAGAGACGGTGTTAGTGTAAGCGTCATTGTTGTTGCTGTTGTTGTTGTTGTTGATTTTTTTTTTATTTTCACGGGAGACTGTTTGGAGTCACACTTTTGCCTATTTTGTCACACTTTACCACTCTGCTTTTCAATAGTTTTTTTTTTACTGTTTTTTTGACTCATTGTCTTTCTTTCTGAAACTACGGCAACAAAAGCCTTTATTTCTCCACTAAACAAACACACACACACACATACACACAAACAAACGAAAAAAAAATATTGAAACAAAAAATCACTTTAAACCACCCATAATGGCCTGAGTATAGATAGGCTTTGGTTTTGAATAGCTTCTAAGGCAAGGTGTTTGGCATTGCCTCTGAAAAGGTTTTTTTTTTTTTTTTTTTTGTTTGATTCATTCGGATGAGAGCGAAGGGGGTAAACATATGCCCTGTTGTGGCATGCATAGTGTGAGTAGAAGTTTAAAAAAAAACAAACGAAATTGTAGGTCGTGACAGACGTGTCTATTGGTTAATGGTTTCGGTTTTTATTTAAATGAAACCAAATGAACTTTTACTTCATTTTATTCAATTTCAATTCAATTCAATTTGAAAAAAGTAAAAAAAGATTTTCATTCCTTTTTTTTTCGTCCATCTAGTTTGAGAACTAAACAGTGTGTTAAAAACCAAGTTAAAAAAACAGGAAAAATTAAATTTTAATAAAATTGAAAAGTAAAAGACCGAAAAGTAAAAGGCCGAAATGGTTCTACGTCAAAATATGCTCCCACCAACGTCAACTAAAGGAGTACAAGTGTTGGTAAAAAAAAAAGTTCATACATGAGTCATATTTTAAAGGGGATGGCTCCTACTCATGCAGAATAATAGCTTAAGGAACAAGGAAAGAGGGAAATTATGCCATGGATCTAACAGGAACAAATCCTGCAGGTAGAGTGTTCCTCAAACCATGAATTCGATTTGTAATGCACCGTCAACTCAACTCTCTTTCTATAAAAATTCCTCAATCCATGAATTCTATCTGTAATGCATTGTCAATGGGCCAATCGTAGTGTGGTTTTTTGATATGTTTTTGAACTTTAATTTCCTTTATTGAACGTCATTTTATGCCAACAACATACATACATAATTGGCCATTGCAACCCTTCAGTCAGGATTACGGCCTAGCTTCTCACACCACTTATGTTGTGTGTGCTAATTTTATACATGAGTGGCGGCACCTACAGTTTAAAGTCGACTCCGAACGACAGATTTTTTTGAGAAACTTTTCATGGCAATTTTTTATTTACTCTCAGAGTTTTTGCCAGAAATCTGCTGAGAGGAAGCCGTCGAAGCCGTCATATTTCGTTTTTGATGTCTGACCGGGAATTCGAACCCTGGCCTTTCGTCTAATAAGCCAACACACTACCTACTAGACTACGGCGACTTCTTTCTATGCCAACAACATGTTTGCATTTATAACCTTATGTCATTAGGAAAACCTGTGATCCTTTAGATATGAGTACTGAAAGAGAATTTAAAGACATTCCGTATCTCGTATAATAACATCGAGCATTTATTTACCAGATACATAACATAATTGGTCATTACAACCCTTCAGTCAGGACTACAAATTACTTCTTACATCACTCATGTTGCGAGTGTTAATTTCGTACATGAATGGCGGTATCTACTGTTTAAAGTCGACCCCAAAAGACATTATTTTGAGAAACTTTTCATTGGCATGTTTTGTTTACTCTCAGAGCTTTTGCCAGAAATCTCCAAAGAGGAAGTCGCCGTAGTAATTTTTGTTCATATTTCGTTCTGTTCTGAATGTCTGTCTTGGGATTTCAAGCGTGATTGCATGCCTAATAAGCCGACAGACTAGCTAGACTATGGCAAAATTTTAAAATTTAATTTAATTTCTTTGTCAAGAACATATTTGCTTAATGGAAAAACCTATGATCCCTTAGCTATGAGATGTAGAAGTGAAATTTATTACCTTCCGTAGCTCAGTAGGAATAGCAAGCATTTGTTTACCAGATTAGTAGCAGCTGACGTAACGTCCGAGTCCTGCAGAGCTGCGGCTTTTTATATTTCAAGTCTGATATCAAAATTGGCAGCCACAGCTTAGAATCAAAATCATCAGGTTACCCTAAAACACATGATTAACGAAACCATGTTCCGCCTAAGAACTGATTGAACTTCAAACTTGACTGGCTTATCATTATAATTTCCGTATAACTCCACCAAAAACATATGAAATGATTGGCAGTGGCTATTCGAATAATCAAATTCTTTGATTAAAAGAATTGGTACTTAAGTTAAATGCTTTGTAACAACCTTATGTGCTTCTAAGGAATTGAAAGGAATAAAAACAACCAATTCACAGCGTCAGTAAACTGTTGTTAATTTTTGAGGGGCCTGACATTTTCTTCTTGTAAAACAACAGTTTTTTCGTTTACTAATTCGAGGCACTTTTGATATTTTCGTTCAAACATTTGAGCTGTAAGATCAGAATTGTTCCTGTTCTCAAATTCTAGCCACTTTTCCTTGTTTATTTCGTTCAAACGGTCGATCTATGAGATCAGAATTGATCGTTTCTTGTGATTGGAGCAGCTCATAATAAAGGATTTCTCTTTCAAATTAACCAAACGTTCAAAATAACCTTGTTTTACCTCGCTTGCAGAAGTTTACAAGCTTAGTGTCACGATTTTTACGTCTAACATTCTCGTGTTGAGTCCACATTCATTTGGCTGCAACAATTTGATCAAAACTTGATTCATTTTTGTTACATTTCGACAGCGTTTCTCTAATGGTAAGTCGATCATTCAAACTTGTTTGCGTTATG
This sequence comes from Sarcophaga bullata, assembly GCA_005959815.1. NCBI lineage: Eukaryota > Metazoa > Arthropoda > Insecta > Diptera > Sarcophagidae > Sarcophaga > Sarcophaga bullata. Next base: position 35,668 of record QOCX01000818.1, read on the forward strand.
CGATATAACAAGGCTTCGATTTAATTTTACAGTGGCTTTAATAGGCTTGCTGGTGTCCTATATGTTACCAATATTACTTATCCTTTCTTGTGACTACAATATGTGGTTGGTATCACTTTATCATGCCAAGAGTTTTTTTGTTTTCTTCCAAATGCCGGATAATGACAGTGAGGGTGTCCTATCCACCGGATGTTTTGTGGAACAAAAACCTCAAGTCACTCAGAGTCCTTAAACGTATCGAACTAAACAAAATGTATTGTTGACATCAAACTTCCTAGAGCAGAATCAAGTAAACAACTTCGTTTATTTCCTCAAATATGATTGATTACAGGACAGCGATCATTCAAAAGTAAATCACTTCATTCACAGCATTTTCCCCAATTTTAATTGACTAGAGAACAGCTAACATGTTGGCTTAAGTCTTTCTTACATGTAAACTCCATTACAGTTGAAATAGAAGGAAGGCCAGTGTGAAATAAAACAGTTTTAAACTCAACTTAGAAAGAAGCCTTCAAACTTAAACAATTTGTAAAGCAACATTGGAACAAACAATCAGATTGTGGTGGAAAAAAATCCAGCAAAACTTCTCTGCATTCTGAGACAAGGATTCAAAGCCATTTCACAATGCTTTCAAAATTTATTCGATTCGCTTCTATTCTTCATACAATATTTTGTATTATAAGATTTCGTTTTGATTGCTCTTAAAACCAAAAAAATTCCCCAAAAAAATTCCCCGAAAAATATTTCACAGCCGACGGCAAATTTTAATTTTCAAATTTTTTATTCCAAAATTTTTTCATGAAACATTATCTCCCTGATACGAGATCTAAAATCTTATCTTTTTATGTCTTCAAATTTCCCTGACAAAAAAATTTTTGATGTTGCATCATAAATGATGCATGACATGTTGCAAGCAAAAAGCATACAACGTCTGTGTAATATACATTTTGACCAATCAATGATTGTTGGTTGGTTGGTGGCAAACTTCCTGTTCCCATTTTTTTTTTTTACTGCAAATATTTTTTTTCTTTTCAACCCTTTTTTTTTAAAATTATGGAAATTTTGCCACCATTTTTATGCAAAACGCAGATGCGTTGAAAAAAACAAAATTTAAAACTCAAAAAAAAACTTTGGGGTATGTTTGAGAGGGGTATTGTTAAAACAAAAAAAAAAAAAAACAAACAGACAGACAGACAGTGAAAGCTTGTACAAAATGGTTTAGAATATGCAGAATATTTTATTTTATTTCTTTAGTTTTTTATCTCTAATGAGTTAACACTGTATAACACGTAATATTTTCGTTTTGTAGCTTCTTCTTTTTTTTCTTTTCTTTTTTTCTTTGTTCTGTATGAGCATTGCGTGTATTTTTATATTAAAATGTTCTGCATTGAAAATGATTGTTAAATTTTTGTTATTTTTTTTTTTATTGAGTTTATTGCTTTATTTTGTGTTTAATGCATAATTAGGAAATTAATCTGTCAGATTTTATGAGGCAAATAAATTGCAAAGAAATAACAACAACAAAAAAAATAAAAGCAGAAGAGAAACCTTCAGTGGTAGAAAATTTTTAAAATCACTTTAACTCATCATCATCATCATCATTCTATTTGTATTGGTAGACTAAAACCCAGCAAAAGTTTATGGGAAAGAATAAAGGATTTTGAGATTTATAGCCAAAGAGCTTTAGCAACTCTATTAATGGCCAAATGGCCAAAGCTTAAATGTATTTTGCAGGCTCCAAAATAAATCGCACCCAATCAAATCAAAATTCCAGACTATACGAGGCGTGCATAAAAACTTCATTTTTTCATGATTCTTCAAAAATGTATGTGGTTTGGCATTATCTTTTGGCATACAACATGTTTTCTTTGGCCTTTCCAGATCTCTTTTTCTTGATTATTTCGGTCATATTGTGATCAGCAGAATTAGCCGGTTCATGCCATACTATTTCCTTTCATTTGACTTGTTGACAGTCACCGACCTTTAATAACCATTTTTCTTTTAATATCGTGCACCCATAATGATTCTTTTCTAAAGCAAAATTTCACTAATTGCGATTCAGTCAATCATAATCCTTTGGGATTATGTGCCAGTATAGTAAGGTTCTTTCAGTGGCATCGATTTCACACCAGCATATGCTTGATGGTTGATACCTTCGCTATCTCTTTGCAGCTTTCGACCCGATGTGGCTCTAATAGTTGCAAAAATTGTAGAATTTTTCTGAAAAAGGCTTACTAGAGCCTTATCAATAACTATCACATCATTTTCACAATACAGATCGACCATTACAAACCTTTAGTCAAGTTTACAACCCATCTTCACACATCACCCATGTCTTATATGCGACTTTTATCCATAATTGGCAGTTTACAGTTTAATGTCAATCGCCAGACAACAGTTTTAAAATAGTTTTTCATGGAAAAATATTTCTTTTGCTTTTGTTTTCAAGATGTCAGAGATAAGCTCGCCTCTAGCAGGCCAATACACTGTCCTCTTAACTACACCGGAACCCTTCAATTTTATGAATGTTTCAAATTCTTATTTTAAAGGAACCAGGTAATGAAGGTAATAAAGTCGCCGTAGTCTAGTAGGTAGTGTGTTAGCTTATTAGACGAAAGGCCAGGGTTTGTAACCCGATCATACATTAAAAAGAAATTTGAAAAAAAATTTTTTTTGGAGGCTTCCTCTCAGCAGATTCTGGCAAAAAATCTGAGAGTAAATAAAATTGTCATGAAGTTTCTCAAAAAAATCTGTCATTCGGAATCGACTTTAAACTGTAGGTCCGCCACTCATGTATGAAATTAACACACATAACATAAGTGGTGTGAGAAGCTAGGCCGTAATCCTGACTGAAGGGTTTGAATGGCCAATTACATATATTATGTATGTAATGAAAATAAAATCTGGCCCAAGACTAGCTGTGATTATTTTCGGTCTTTCCCTAATCAATCATTAGCTTAGTATGTTAAAAGACAAGAGCAGCTGTTCCTATAGAAGAGAGAACAAGACGTAGGGACCTGTGTTCTCTTATGACTCATGGTGCGTGCTATATCGACTCCTGTTAAAACGAATTGTAATACTACTGTCACTAAAAATGTTAGGTGAAGTGTCAAGCTTCTTCTGTTGCCCAATATATAAGCACCATCCAGTCCAAAAAAAAAAAAAACTTTCTTTTACAAACTTATTTGAAAACAAATCTGTTCATAAAACTTTCGTGATGTATTCTGTGATGCATTAGGAAGAGTACGTTGATTAAACTTAAAAAAAATCCTTTTAAAAAGCCTCAAATTTAAGTGCTTAGAAAAAGTTTTGCTGTGTTGCAATATTCTATTACAGTGGCATGAGTGAAATGTGTCTGTTTTTGTTTTTCATTTTTTTTCAAAAAAAAAAAAAAGAAAGAAAAAAATAATGGAAAATGGCTTAACCAATTGGAAAATTTACACGTGAAAATTGTGAAAAATTGTTGTGGTTTTTATTTGGTTTATTGATGTTGATATTTTTTACATGAAATTGAAAAAAAAAAACAAAAAATGAAAAAAATTTTAAAAACGATGGAAATTATTTTACAAGCAAATTTAAGGCACAAAAACTACATAAAATTTAAAAAAATTTTTTTTTTTAATTTTAAAAAGTTTTTTATAGTAAACGGTTGAAATATATTCAAAAAATATCAAATTGAATAAGTTTGTTCTTTGGAAATTAAGGGACTGTAAGCAGTTTAATTCAAGCTTAAGGGGTTAGTATACTTCTTAAATTTCAAAAAATTAATTCCTTATTTTCCCATAATTTTAAGTTACTTCAAGCCATAGAATTAAGGGAAAAAATCTTCTTTTCTTTTAAACTGTACGAAAAGAAGGAGAAGAAAAACTCAGACTAGTCAAACGGATGCAGGCGCATGCAATTTAAACGCATTTTTCTCAAAATCATGTTTTTGAACCTGGCGACCGCGATTTAGCATATCTAACTTGATCGATTTCTTTAAAATTTAGGGACAATAATCCTAAGACGAGTAGTTTTAAGGCGAATAAGGATATGTTTGACTCCTCAATAATTAATAATTTTTGTAGAACAATTAAGGCAGAAAAAATGGGTGAAAACTGCAAAAAAAAAATTCAAAATGCCGCCATTTTGTTATTTTTTAAAAATTTTTCAAAAATGTTGTTGTCCATGTTTTATAGCTGGTAACATATTTTATAAGAATCCATTTCGTTTTATGCTTTTTAGATACTCATTACTCTTCGAATCATGGTCGTCTGATTTTGAGAGTACCTTCTACAGGCTGTCGTACCACTAACGGCCCTTACCACAATTGATAAAAATTTTTTTTTTTTTATAAACAATTAAATATGTTCTCTTAAACGTATAAAAAGCTGTGAAAAGATTATGTTTAAAAAATTTCTCTGAAAAAAATCGATTAAACACTCTTAAACCCTTTAAGTTTTGCGAGCCGATCTTCTGAGGGCACATGAAAAATTTTTTAAAAAAATTTTCTTCGTTTTGTTTTTTCTTTAATTCCTTCTAAATTAAATAAATATTTGATAGATAAAAACATTGCCTTTAATTCTATAAGAAGCATTGGCCTTCAAAAAATCGTCTCCAATGTGATCTCGATCATGTAGTTAAAAGGTCTCACATCGAATTGTTTAATGCAATGCCCGTCAGTGAGAGGAAAATTATGGATTACTTTAGAAAAATCTTTAAAGCTTGTAAATATTAATTCAAAACTGCATTTAGAATACAAACTACAAAATTATTTTTCAATTATTTGAAAAAAAAAAAACATTTAAAATTCATTAACAAAAAAAAAAAATGCAAAGGATTTACTAAAGGGGGAGTCAGTCATCTTCTGCTAATACCTACTCTAATAACATTCAAGTTTCGTTTTTTTTAATTTCGTTTCATTTTCAATGTACAATTCGTATGTACATTCGCTCATTTATTCATTCATTCAGTCATTCGTACATATTTTCACGGTACATAAATCATTTTGCCGCAATTCATGCAAAACGTAATACAGCAATAACAATAACAACAACGACAACAGCACAACAGCAGCAGTAGCACTAATAACAGCAATAACAAAAGGAAGAAGAAAAAAAAATTTTTTTTTTGTTTTCAAATTAGAAAATAAAAAAAATAAAAAATGAATCCAAAGAAACAATTTCCAACAGAACTGAGATGAATTATAAAAAAAAATTCCTTTAAAAAATATTTTAAATGACATTGTATTTTAGAAAGAAAACAAAAAAAAAAAAAAAAAAAAAAAAACAAAAATAATTTATGTTTGTTGTTATTGTTGTATTTAACATTTTGTTTTTTAATATATTATAATCCACCCATACAGCAACACTCACTCATACAAATTATAATTTTAGAGAGCTGTTCCATTACCACAGTATTTCTTTCCATTTTTTTTATTTATTTTTTTATTTTTCTCAATAATTTATTTTTCATTTTGTTTTTTTTTTTTGTATTAAAAATCTTTAGAAACAAAATTAAAAAAATAAATTTTTTTTATTTCAAGTAACAAAACACTTGCTTTTGGAAACATTGACGACAGCAAATTGAAATTTAAAGTAGAATATGACACTCGAGTGGTGAGTGTAGGGGGTAGTAAATGCACATTTACTGGCACTAATTTAACGGCCTTAATAATGAAATTGTAATGATGTTATAAAGCAATTCCAAAGAATTCTTTTTATTATTTTAACATTAACATTCTGTGTCCGTACGTTTTTCTGTGCTGCAGCACAAAATTTATTGTGACTTCATTTGAAACAAATTTTTTAATTTTTTTTTTCTGAATATTTTCAAAATTTTGAACACACTCTCTATGCAGATTGCATACATACATAATTGATCAGGTCACCCCCTTCAGTCAGGATTACGACCTAGCCACTCACGTCACTTATGTTGTGTGCGATAATTTTGTACATGCGTAGCGGTACTTACAGTTTAAAGTGGATTCCGAAAGACAGATTTTTTGGAGAACATTTTTCATGGCAATTTTATTTTTACTCTCAGAATGTTTGCCAGAAATCTGCTGAGAGACAACCACCGAAAAATATTTTTTCATATTTTGAACCGCATGAACCATGGCCTCACGTCTAATAAGCCAACACACTACCTGCTAGACTATGGCGACTTCATTTGTTTGTTTTCTCCATAAAAATGGATGACATTACTTTGCCTTTTAAGATTTTATTGGTGAATACAAGCCTTTCATTAGGCTTAAGGTCCTGAATCTGACAATACCCAGTTGATTTGTGGGACCTACAGAAACAAAACAATTGATTTGAAAAGTTTTTTCATGACAATTTAATCCTCTCAAGGCTTTGCTGAGAGAAGTTTATCAAAAGAATAACTTTTGTCAAGGTTTATACTCTCGCGTTCTGGTCTAGTAAACTAATGCGCTTAAGCCCCTCCTATACAAACTCTAGACCCTGTTGGCAAAAAAATAAATCATCGACGTCATCGACATTCCTAAAGAATAGCTTTTCAAATCAATGTGTAAATCAAATCGCAACATGACTGAAACGGACAGTGTGCCACCTAAGCCATTGTCAAACATTAGTTGAAGCTCAAAACATGGTTAAAGCAGAGTTGAATACATATTGACAAGGTTTTACTATGCGACAGTTATCCAACTACTACGAACTGCTTTACTACGGGTTAACTTTTAATTCGGAACTGTTTTGTCTCAATTTGAATCGTCCACAAGCGCGTAGCTATTACGAAAACAGAAGGAACTTGTCCACAGCTTATTCACACTGTTCAGAAAATTCCATTCAGCCTCTCTCATTCGTAGCCTAGACCCTACTGGCATCACCTAGCCATCGGCATTATGGATTTTCCCAAATTTCTATTGAAAAGAACTTTTCGGATCATGAACTAAATTTATAAAAACCTCCCAACCAAAGCATTCAACATTTCAGGAACCTTACCGTCGTTTCATTGTGTTCTTTTGAATTTCTCTCCTCTAATCTCAAATAACAACAGGGATCTGTAAGTTGAATTGCGTTAAAATTTTAAATTTTAAACATGCTAGGCATGTGATATATTTTTCAGCAGCTGTCGGCTTACGTTGCAGGAATTGCTTCCCTTGGTTTCCTTTTAGCAGTAATTCTCATTTGAAAATGCGGCACTTAAAAAATTCTTTTTTTTATTCAAACCTCGATTTCCGACCTCTTACAAACTAGGTTAGGTTAGGTCAGAGTGGTAGCCTATGATATCAAAAAGCTAACTTGAGCACGCATAGCGGCCCGTTGTGATGGCACACGTGCGCGCAGTTTCTGTACTGACCAAGTTCTACCATAGCCAGGGAAGATAAAGAAGTCGGTCAGCGCAAGGGCTGCCTACAAACTAAGTTCAAACGATGTTTTTCAAAATCTGTATACCTTGTTGGGCAATCAAAGTAATTCTTATACGTTGGTTGGCCTAAACGGTTTCTGTCCATATTTTCAACAATTTTTGAGGTTAAGGTTTTGGCCTTTTTTTAACCAAAATATTTAACAAAATCTTAAATTTTGTTATTGCTAGAATCAAAAACTTATTTTTTTTATTTCGTGTATAAAAATAAAGCGTTAAACAAGTTGTAGGTGTAAGGGAATACACTGTGTTAGAGAAATAAAAACTTTGTTTCGAGGAAAAAAAAAAAAGAAAGAAACTCTAGAGACAGAAATGTACAAAAATCTGTTGTTTTAGTATTGTAGGCCCTTACAATAACACCAACAGCAACAACAACAACAACAACCGAAAAAGCAATATCATCTAACAAACAAATACTCAAATATATAGACAAACAGACAGACAGACATAGAGACAGCTACACTAGCATATAGGAATTGTAGCAGTTCAACAGCGACACAGGGCGATAAATCATTTTAACTGTCACTTTCGAAATACAAATTTTATCTGCCAAAAAACAATATGGAAAAAAATACTACAACAACAACAATAACAACAACAACGACAACTTATAGAAGCCCATTAAAAAAAAAAACAACGAAATAGAAACTGATTTTCTTAAATTTGTTGAAACACACAAATTAAAAGAAAATAAAATTGAAATTGAAATTGAAAAAAAAAATAAAAAAATCACAACAACAACAACAACGATAATGAAAAAGAATATTTAATTTTAATTAAACAAAAATCTTTTTTTAAATTTAAAAACTTAATTTAAAATGAAACTAAATTCGGAAACGAAATGAATTCCCTCGAACACTATTAAGAAAGGAATTCTAAGAATAGTCTGTGGAAACTCACAGACAGACACTGCCTGTTTAGTAAAGCCAATACATTATAAGGTGTAGTAAAAAGTTATCCTCTCCTGTTCTTTACAATACAACACATAATGCTGAATAGATACGTTTGCACTAAGTGAGATTAAAAAGCGAAAATTTATTCAAAAAGTTCTTTGACGGATAGATCTGAGCAGGCCTCACATACGGGCAAAAGTGAAAACTCATGTCTGAAGCTTGAAATTGTTAAAAAAATTTTTTTGCGAATTTCGATATCACGGCTTCGTTTCGATAATTGTGGAAAATTTTGTTGAAATAATGAATTAAGTCAAGTCCAACTGTCAAATATGCACCAATTTCAATGCAACGTAGCTAATTAATGCACTCAAAGCCGTTTGGAACCATTGGAAAGAGTCTGGACATAGAAAGAAGTACGGGTTCCCCACTAATAAAGGCAAAAAAAACCGAATACCCTAACCTTCCATCAACTGAAACTCGCATTATGTATTTATGTAGGCAACAACTTAAAAATAGCGAAAAATATGAATTCAATGATCGTTTACAACCGATCAGATTATTTAAAAACTAGAAAAATTCAATTAACATTGAAAGCAACTCCAAGCCAGCACACACTATCGGCCTCACGGACCGGTTCTTCATTTGAAATCAAATCGTGCCATTTCAGAAACGGACAATTAGGGTCTGTTTCTCTAAAACTCACACAAAATTGAGTGTTTTTCCTAACAAACAGACGTTCGTCAGAAACCGTTCATCTTACAGAAACAGGGTATACAGCAGTAGTTGTTGGTTGGTTCTAGTTGGTTCTGTTTATACTAGAAAACAAGACCACTGAAGGAGGATTTAAATGTTCCAAAGGTTTTGCAGTGTTACAGTTATCCTACTACTATGAATTGCTTTACTACGGGTTAACGGGTCAGTTCGGGACTGTGCTGTTAACATTTGAATCATCCACATGAGCGTACCTGTGGCGAAAATAAGAGGAACATTTCAGCACATTTAGTGGCCCCTTGTAACACCACTTGAAGCAGTATTTCAGAATCCTTATTCACGGATGCTAACAATTAAGGCAGACGAATTTAAAAACTTGTAATGCCACAAACAAAACGCTACTGAAACCCGATGACAAATTTTTTAAGCATCTACAAATGACTTGCAAGCCTAGTTTTTCTGTAAATAAAATTGTATACAGAGCGTAATGGCATTGGAAAGAATTATTATTGATATCTACTGCTAACAATGCATGTCTTCGAGGCTAGTAAATATGAAAGGATAACCGGAATTAGCCCACAGTTAAGGTATTGTGCTAATGACAATGGCATGCAACACAAACTATATTGGTCTGCCAAGAATTGACTCCAAAAGTTCGAAACAATTTCTTTACATACATAATTGGTTATTACAATACTTTAGTCAGAATTAGGATCTAGTTTCTCACACCATTTATGTTGTGTGCGTTAATTTTTTCAACATGAGTGTCGAGGCCTACAGTTTAAAGTCTACTTCGAACGTTAGATTTTTTTTTTTTACTCTCAGAGTTTTTGCCAGAAATCTGTTAAGAAGAAGTCACGGAAGAAATATTTCTTAATATTTCGTTTAGTTAGAGTTGTCTGACCTGGGTTTTGATCGCAGGCCTCACGTCTAATAAACCAGCACACTACCTACTAAATCAAGGCGACCATAATTTCTTTAGCCGTGTAAAAAACCAAGAAAAAAAATTGATCAACCTACCATAGTTTGAAAGACACTAGCCCATGCCATTCGCCATTAGGCCTACTACAGAAATGGAGTCATAAAGCTGTTAGAAAAATGGCTGACAAACATAAATCATAATGGCAGCTGTGCATGGGCTTGATAAATTTTACAGTTTTTGTTAGAAAAAATGGAGAATTGGTTAGTGAAAGACTAATGCGTTACTGGAATGCGTTCGAATGTATTGAAATACGAGCTTAATCTAAACTTAAAAAAATTTTTAATTAAAAAATTTACTTTCAGAAATGGGTTATGGGGCCCAATATATCATATTAAAAATAAATTTTTTTCTTTTTTTTTATAAAAAAAATTTTTAACTCGAGAAAATGTCACACCCAAGTTGTTCTAAAATAATTATTTTTTAATTAAAAAATTCTAAAAAAAACTTAGAAAATTTAAAAAACCAAAATCTGTTCCAAAATTCATTATAAAGCGACGGCAATTTGCCACAATTTTTACAGACATAAGAAGAAGAAGAAGAACAAGCAGAGAAGAAAACAAATTTAAATCAAGAAAAAGCTCAAGATTTTTTTTTAAAAGGAAAACACAAATGACTTGATAAAAGCAATGAGAAAAACTCAAAAAACTAAATGGAAAAAATATATAACGACACTCCACCCATTTTTTTATTTAAAAAAACAAAAACAAAAACAAAAAAATAAAACTAAAGAAAAAGAAACCAACATATGACAGCCATATGAAATGAAATGAAATGAAAGGAAAGGAAAGGAAAAAGAAAAACAAGAAAAATAATACACAGTGACGACTACTTTAAGTAAAAATAAAAATAAAAAATAAAACGAAACTACCTACAACAACTAAATCAATGAAGAAAACTAATACTATGGCTAGTAACAATAACAATAACAACAACAACAATAACAACAAGTTTAAATAGCAAAATAAAATAATACGGAAAAACCTGCAAAAATAATAAAACAAAATGGGAAAAAAATGGCTGTGAAGATTATATAAAAATTAATTTAAAAAAAAAACTCCAAATACGATATAAAAATTATGGAAAATATAAAAACTAAACATGTTTGTTAAATTGTGGAGAAATTATTTAAAACATTTCACAAAATTCTTACAATGAATTTATTACACAGGCATTTATTAATATTTGCCTTGATTTCATTTGAATTCCATTGAAAAACCCGCTCAAAATAAATTTACGATATTAACAATGAAAACATTACAGTGCCGTGTAGTACTCCACACAAAATATTTCCCCTTGAGAAAACACTCAGTTTTTTAATTTATTTTTTATTGTACTTGCTTGCTTGCCAGTTCTACAGGGGAAATAACTCTTAACGAGTACAGTTTCTTACATACACACTCTCTCTTTTACTCTTTTAAAATTACTCTTCATACAGGAACTCTCTATTCGCTTTGAGTTTTTCTTGATAGTAAAGCAACTCTTTCCGTTTTCTAAAAGAGAGTGAGTAATTGACTCGTTCTCTCTTTCTCTCTGGTTGTCTCCGATAAGGGGAAATCAAAACTTACTGTTTAGACACAGTGGCGCAAAATAAGCGCTTTATTTTTATGAATCAAAAACAAAAAAAGCGCTTAAAAGCTTATCACATACAAAAAGCAAAAAAACAAAAAAAAAAAAAAAATAAACCTAAAATCAGACACACAGCACACATTGAAATTCAGAAATTATTATGAAGATTTATGTGCGAAAACATTTTTCTTTTAGGGGTCGTGACCGTGAGTCTATTAAATGAAATTGTTTTGTGTGGTGTGGTGTTTTCTTGGACTCCATAGCCACATGTTGTCTATATGGACGGTTAAAAAAAATGGAAAAAAAATTAATAAAAAAATGTACCGGCATTGTAATTGCAATTTGCAAAATGAAAACAAAAGTTTTTCTGTTTTCTTGTTTTTGTTTTTGGGGAAATTTTTGTAACACAATTTTATTTCTTATTTATAGCACCAGGAAATTTGTAGGTTTTAAAAATATTTTTTTTAATATTTTCTAAAAAAAAATGTAACTAAGACTTGAGAATTACAATTCTACAATAAAAAACTCGGCATATTTTTTTTTTTTTTTGTTTTTTTTTGGAAAATTTGTAAAATTTTTCCTACTTTTCAAATGATTTTAAAGCAAAGACCACTTTAATTAAACATTTGTAAAGAATGGGAAAACAATTTAAAATTAAAGAAAATGATTGTTTTAATTTTAATAAAATTTTCAATTTTTTAGTTTTAAAAATTTCGAAAAAAAATTTGATTTTATAGGGCACAGGCAAATCCTTAGCTGATGTAGAATCTTGTTTCACCAGCATTAAATTGTACAGAAAGTGTAACAATAAATTATGTAAACTAAGCTGGTCCTATGCTCCCTGTCACATACATAACATGAATGCATGCATAATTGGTCATTACAAACCGTTAGTCATAATTACAACCTAACTTCTCACACCACTTACGTTGTGTATGATAATTGTAAACATGAACGGTGGAACCTACACTTTAAAGTGAACTCCGAATGACAGATTTTTGAGAAACTTCTCATGGCAATTTTATTTACTCTCTGCAGTCTGCTCTCTCTGTTCTCTGAAATCTGCACTTTCTGTCACTGTATTTATATGCTATTTGGGTATGCTTGCTTAAAGACTTAATTTAACCGCTAACAACTTTTCTAGCAATTGTAGAAGTGGATGAGACCTTTGCCGTCTCTAAGTGGATGAGTAATGCGCGGTGCTTTCGGTTTCATTCGAAGAGAAGCAATCGCTTAGACAAAGTCCTGTTCCTAATTGTTAGAACCGGGCAATTAAAACTTCCTAGGGCATCGCTTTATAAAGTATTGCAAGGGGCCGCTATATGAGCGTTGTTTTAACAAAGTTGTCACTCCCTTTTTATTCCGTCAAATCGTAACTTCTTATAAAATAAACATTATAAGCCACCTAAAGGCACACAGTATTTTATATTCCAAGTTCCCTATACTTAAATAACACAATACAACCCTTTAGTCAAGATTACGACCTAGCTTCCTTACACCTCTTATGCTGTGTGTGTTACTTTTAAACATGAGTGGAGAAACCTAGAGTGTTAAGTCGATTCCGAAAGACAGATTTTTAGGAAATTTTTCATGGCAATTTCCTTTTTACTCTCAGAGTTTGACATGTGGTTTGAACCGAGGCCTCATGTCTAACACACCCAACGCAACTACCAACTAGACTATGGTAATTACAAAGTGCCTAGTACTAAAGTAATTTCTATTCTCCTCTTCTCGTTATTTATCACCTGGTTCCTATAAGTACTATGGGGCCGTAACAAAACTTAATCACTCTGGTTTTTCATGACATTTAAATTTACTTTTCAAGTTGTTTATTCTACGAGTATGCTAGTCATTATTGTGTCAGCATGATTTAAGGATTCCAATCTGTTGTAGTAATCGTCACGGCAGCAAAATATTTCCTAAATGTATGACCAATCAATGTAATTCCATTTTCGTCTTCGTTTTAAAGTGCCAATTGCTGTTTGTTGTGTGAGTTACGAGAGAAAGAGAAAATAGGGACATTTGAATTGCTTTCATTATTTTTAAAATTATTCGTAAACATTTTGTCAAAATAATCTGCAACGAATTTATTTAATGATGCTTGAAATCTATAGCACTCGTCTCACTAGGCTACAGAGATCAGATCTTCCAATGGTGCATGAATACACTGCCTGATGATGCTTTCTATTCTTTGGCAAGCCAAACATCTTATCTAAAGATCTCATTCACTCTGTTCTACTTAGCGAGAGCAAATTCACTCTCCTGCCGTTCCTAAGGTATGTTTTTAAGTCCATAGAATGGATTAAGGGCTAATGAAGGGCAAATTTGCATGTAATATCGTCTGATAGGTCGCTATCTCATTGCCCTCATAGCCGACATGTTCAAGAACCCTAATCTATCATTAATCCATAATGAGTCAGGAAAGTATAGGCACTCACGTATCATTCTCTTAATGATCGTGAAAAATATGTTGATTCGGCTATTTGGTATAAAAATTAAAGAAGCAAAAGTCTGTGCATAGGCTTTAGTTGCAGGCTAGTGAAATTAATGAAATAAATCTAACTGAACGCAGGAAAATGTCGGTCAAATATTAACCCCCAAGATGCTAGGACAATATTGCAGTTCGAAATTGTGAACAATTCTGTTAAAAATTGAAAATTTTTTAGAAAAGAAAAAAAATTCTTGAAGTTTATTTAGAAAGAAATGCTGAAATGCTGCAGCATATTTAATATTTTTTTTCTCGATTTTCATTTCAAAATTATGTCACTTGAGTATAATTTTTAATTTATTAAGAAACAAAAAAAAAGGTGTCCTGTTATATTAATCAGGGAGAGACAGAGTGTATGTGAGTGGGTATGTTTGTGAGTCTTAACAAAATCAAGCCATAAGAATAAGAAAACTTTACGTTGGTGTTTGTTTTCTGGCAAAAAAAAAAAACAAAAAAATTCTTTTTATTTTCAAAAAATTTACGCATAAACACCCCACAAAAGCATTAAATTTAATACGAACGAGTATTACTAACTGCACAGCCAAAAAGAAATTGGCCATTAAGTTTTCATAGAACGATGAAGTTTTTTTTTTGTTAAGAAATACAAAACAAAACAAAAAAAAAACGAAGTTAAGAACAACAAATTTAAATAAAGGTGTGTTGCTGTTTTCAGAGGATTTTTGTCTTCCTTTTTTTTTTTTTTTTTGGTGAAGGAATAGGTTACAAGGAAGTCTCTTCTGTTTTTTTTTTTTTTGTTTCATTTGGCCTGGGGTTACTTAATGCCAGTCAAACTGTAGGTTTGTTGTTTAGCAATGAATGGTGATGAGGATGAGGATGAGGGTGTTGGTGATGGTGGTGGTTGTTTGGTTGGTTATAAAAATTATATGGCACTTCTTCTTATTCTTATTAACATTGTTTTTATGTGCCATTTAAGGTTATAAAATAAATTATTATTAACGTCATTTGAAATTAAACAACAATTTACGGGGCAAAACGTTATTAGCCTCGTTTGATATTTAAAATGAAAGAAAAAATGGAAAGAAAAAAACAGCAGAACTTTATTAAACAGGATACAATTTTAAAGGCAGACATAACGACGTCAACCAAAAAAAAAAAGAAAAAAAATAGAAAATATTTTTCTTGTTGTTGTTGTTGTAATAATTTTAATTTCTCATTTATTTTTATTTCATTTAAAAAAAAATATTTTTTTTCTGAAATTTTTTTCCGTTGTAACCAACCAGCCTTCGTACGTACATATCTCCAATATTTATTGGCTTAAATTCAAACGTTTTTTTATCTCAAAAAAAAATTTTTTTTTTTGTTGTTTCAACGTATTTATATATTTTAGATATGAATGTGTCAATTTTATCTATAATTCCTATTTAAGCGTTTTTTTTTTTCATGAAAAAAAAAAACGGAAAAAAAATTGAAAAAAAATTGTGAAAAAAAGTCTTGAAAAATAAAAATTTTGTTTTAAATGTTACTGTGATACATTAAGCTTTTAATCTAAACATGACAAGTGTTTCTTTTTTCTTTTTTTTTTTTATTGAAATTTCAAAAGAAACAAAATAATAAAAAAAAAAATTTTTTTAATAAAAAATACAAAAAAAACTACTTTGCTTGGCTTTATTTTAATTTCATTTTTTTTTTTATTAGTTTTATTTGTAGTTATTGTCACTTTGTTTTTGTTTTTTTATTTAATTTCTTTTTAATAATCTTTTAAATATCGCGTGAACAATAAATTTTTAAAAAAATTTTTCTCTATTTTTTTTAGGTCGATGGTGTCGAAGAGAATGGTCATCACCTGCCGCCGATACTAGAAATGCCGATGCCTCAAGACGATTATATTCCTCAGTCTTCCTGGGTAGTCCCGGTAAGTGAGATTTCTTTTAAAACTGTATTCTTTTTATATAGAAATTCATTTTGAGGCCAAAAATCAAGCAACTTAGAAGCAAGCTTGAGGGTGTCATTAGGACGAGATAGCCTTTGCCTGCTGAGTGCAAAACTATCACCAGCAAATCTCTAAAGTGCCTCTTTAAGAGGCTTAAGTCTGCTCTATATTGAGAGAACAACTTAACCGAGACTCTTCTGTAAGTGTTTGGAACACTCTTGGTCAGAAGCATTCCAACGCAGTTATACCTTGAATTCACACTCATGCAGCTTTCAGATTCATGAATCTAAACCAAAAGAACAGAATTAAAATTCTGTAATGTGCAGAGAATGTTTAGGCACTTACGTACCATTTTCGCATTTATCGTTTAAGATATGTTGATGAGGGTACTCCCTATTTCTCTACGGAGGCACTTACACCTCTGGCATATCATTCTAACTGAAACATATTGTCGTACACACTAATTGAATAGAATTTCCTTAGTCTAACTCCACTCTTCTATCATTTACTAGTTTGAATGCATTAGTATGCCAAAAACGGAAGCCTGACTACAAGTTAAAAGAATACATTCTCTAATCTTGGCAGAAGTTTTAAAACAGAACAGTTTTTGGCAACGTACTGTCCTCACGATGGAGAATCGAACTCTTCTAGAGGCTCTGAAAGTCTTGTAAATTCCTTAAAAGCGAAAATTCGAAAGCAATGGAATACTTTCAAGCACTCTTATTGCATTGATCAATCTTGTTCCCACTATCTCGTAATACCAACACAAATGTTTCGATGCTGTTTGAGCAATTTATTCTGAGCCTTCCCCTTAAACTTAAATACTCTTCTATACGTTACTGGGATAACATAATGTTCCTTCAGGATTTAATTGTTATGTTATATTTGGACTCGACCAAACTGGCCATTTGTTGAAGGCCACTACGTAAGTTAAGAAGAAAATGTCGAAAATTAAATCATGGCTATTTGAGGAAAAATCGCGTTTAAACCAAGGGATATTGATTTCAATAGAAGAAAACGTGGTTTACAGACTGTCAATTTGAGTTTGTACGCATGATACAATTGAAAACGTTCAAGATATGACGGCAATATGGTACAATAACTTTGATTTGGAATGGTCACTTCGTCTTCGTCTTCTTCTCAGCAGCTCAGTCCTTGATCTATCATTTCAAATTCCCACATTCATCTCCTTTAAATCAGTTTCTGCCATATGCAGCCATTGTTTTCGGTATTGTCGTATATTTTTTCCACCACAAGACAATTTTTCTATACGAACTCAATCTATACATTGAATATGGTATACAGTATGATTTCTCTATGGATACTGATCAGGACGAGTAGGATTAAAACCTAGCTTTCTTTTTCTTTTTTTTTTCATATATGAGTGCAGGGACCTATGGTTTAAAGTCGTTCCCGAACAGATTTTTTTGAGAAACTTTTCACGGCAACTTTCTATTTACTCTCAGGATTTGTGCCAGAAATCTGCTAAGAAGCAGATGCCGAAGAAATATTTTTTTCAAATTTTATTTTGTTAGAGTTGCCTGACCTGGGATTTGAATCGGGGTCTGGTGCCTAATAAGCCAACACACCAACTACTAGAATACAGTGACTTTCATCTTCTTCCAAAAAGTTTCTATCTTATTGTCTTCTTTCTGCCATCATCAGATATTCTTTCTCTGCGCATTCAATTCGTACATTGAATATGTGTTCCACGATACAGGGATACTGTGTAATATCTCTGCAGGTACTGTGCACACATGTGTACCCTTGCTTGCAATTTCGGAACTGTTGTTGGATAAGGGTATTTCCACTTCCACGGTTAAACTGCTATATTTTGCTTGACACATAGTAACGTACAACTTCCTTGGCAGCATAAGTGTACGTGCAGTATTGCTAGGCTTTGCTGTACTGATGTGCATACTAGGATGTATAAT
>QOCX01000818.1:53525-66359 GCA_005959815.1 Sarcophaga bullata
CTTCTAAGTATAAAGCTCTAGGGCCGAATTAACAGCAAATTTGTATGTCATACCATCTTATAGCCCGCTATCTAACTCCCCTATAGCCTTCAGATTCATGAATCTAAACCAAAAGAACAGAATTAAAATTCTGTAATGTGCAGAGAATGTTTAGGCACTTACGTACCGATTTTCGCATTTATCGTTTAAGATATGTTGATGAGGGTACTCCCTATTTCTCTACGGAGGCACTTACACCTCTGGCATATCATTCTAACTGAAAACATATTGTCGTACACACTAATTGATAGAATTTCCTTAGTCCTAACTCCACTCTTCTATCATTTACTAGTTTGAATGCATTAGTATGCCAAAAACGGAAGCCTGACTACACAAGTTAAAAGAGATACATTCTCTAATCTTGGCAGAAGTTTTAAAACAGAACAGTTTTGGCAACGTACTGTCCTCACGATGGAGAATCGAACTCTTCTAGAGGCTCTGAAAGTCTTGTAAATTCCTTAAAAGCGAAAATTCGAAAGCAATGGAATACTTTCAAGCACTCTTTTGCATTGATCAATCTTGTTCCCACCTATCTCGTAATACCAACACAAATGGTTTCGATGCTGTTTGAGCAATTTATTCTGAGCCTTCCCCTTAAACTTAAATACTCTTCTATACGTTACTGGATAACATAATGTTCCTTCAGGATTTAATTGTTATGTTATATTTGGACTCGACCAAACTGGCCATTTGTTGAAGGCCACTACGTAAGTTAAGAGAAAATGTCGAAAATTAAATCATGGCTATTTGAGGAAAAATCGCGTAAACCAAGGGATATTGATTTCAATAGAAGAAAACGTGGTTTACAGACTGTCATTATTTGAGGTTTGACGCATGATACAATTGAAAACGTTCAAGATATGACGGCAATATGGTACAATAAACGATTTGGAATGGTCACTTCCGTCTTGCGTCTTCTTCTCAGCAGCTCAGTCCTTGATCTATCATTTCAAATTCCCACATTCATCTCCTTTAAATCGATTTCTGCCAATATGCAGCCATTGTTTTCGGTATTGTCGTATTATTCTTCCACCACAAGACAATTTTTCTATACGAACTCAATCCATACATGAATATGGGATACAGTATGATATCTCTATGGATACTGATCAGGACGAGTAGGATTAAAACCTAGCTTTCTTTCTTTTTTTTTTATATATGAGTGCAGGAGGGCCTATGGTTTAAAGTCGTTCCCGAACAGATTTTTTTGAGAAACTTTTCACGGCAACTTTCTATTTACTCTCAGGATTTGTGCCAGAAATCTGCTAAGAAGCAGATGCCGAAGAAATATTTTTTCAAATTTTATTTTGTTAGAGTTGCCTGACCTGGGATTTGAATCGGGGTCTGGTGCCTAATAAGCCAACACACCAACTACTAGAATACAGTGACTTTTATCTTCTTCCAAAAAGTTTCTATCTTATTGTCTTCTTTCTGCCATCATCAGATATTCTTTCTCTGCGCATTCAATTCGTACATTGAATATGTGTTCCACGATACAGGATACTGTGTAATATCTCTGCAGGTACTGTGCACACATGTGTACCCTTGCTTGCAATTTCGGAACTGTTGTTGGATAAGGGTATTTCCACTTCCACGGTTAAACTGGCTATATTTTGCTTGACACATAGTAACGTACAACTTCCTTGGCAGCATAAGTGTACGTGCAGTATTGCTAGGCTTTGCTGTACTGATGTGCATACTAGGAGTACTAATTGTCTCCTTTACTTCAATCGCGAGTTTTTCCCTCACATTATTGTAGTCTCATAGCTCTCTACTCTATTACAAGACATGACGGTATTATTTCGCGTTAGTATTCGTGCTCTTCTTTTGTCTCCTTTACTTCAATCGCGAGTTTTTCCCTCACATTATTGTAGTTCTCATAGCTCTCTACTCTATTACAAGACATGACGGTATTATTTCGCGTTAGTATTGCTGGAACTTTGAATGTTAGGATGAGTTGGTGGAAGCTATTGCTAAAATCTTGGTCTCATCGCTTCTATCATTTTTTGAATGAACTCTTCTTGTATTTGGAATTTGCAATTAGAATGATTTCATTAAAGTTGAGGCACCAAATTTTATTCTTAAAAAAAATTTTTTTAAACTTAAATTTTCTAAAATAATTCTGTTTTTGGTTTGTTTTTGTTTTCATATAAAATCGCCAAATAGGCCTGCTTTTTAAAAAAGAAAGAATGTCAGGGCAAAATCCAAAGTCTAAACACAAGACTAGAAAAGATAAGAAAGGAAATCGAACTGTTTTTTGTTCTTGTTCTTGTTTTTTTTTTCTTTTGCAACAAAAAATTAAAAACTCAGCGTAAGAGAAGAAGAAGAAAACCGAAACCATAAAAACAAAAAAACAAAAAAAAAAATGAAGATGAAATCAAGAAAAATTTTCAGTGAAGCATAACATTTCGACAAGAAGAGATTAAAAAAAAAAATAAAATAAAATCTGTATACACAGTGTAAAAAAGAAAAATATTCACAGACAAAGTGTCTAGCGAAATACAATACACAACACAATATGTATGCCAATAATAATAACAACAAATAGAGAGTTTTGTTTAGTATTTGCACTTGACGGTTTAAAGCTAATGCCGTTGCTAAACTACAAAATAGATTTCATGATCTTTCTATTCAAAAAAAAAAAAAAAAGAAAAAATCGTTTTGTAGAGAGAGTGAAGAAGAGGGAGAGAGAGAGAACAAAAAAAAGAAAAACCGGCAGTAATGCCAAGAATCATGTTCAGAAATTTGTTACAACTGGAGGCACGTCATCATCATCCTGTGCTCATCAGACTTAGACTCAGAGTCAGAGTCAGTTTCAAAATTCAAATTCAAACTTAGTCGCATAATCATCATCGTCATCGTCATTTTTCTTTTGCCATGATGTTGCTGATGATGATGATGATGTTGATGAGGAACAGTTTTTTTTTGGGCAGTTTTTTCCGTTTTCTTTTTCGGATGAATGCGGTAAAATTTGTTTGATATTTTTGCTTGATTTCTTACAAAAGAATTGCAAACAAAAAAATCAAAGAAAAAAAAAATAAATGCACTTAATGGCAGCCGGTCTAAGCGAAAAAAACAAAAAATTCTAAAAAAAAATCGGCGGAAAAAAGAACAACAACAATTTTAAATAGAGTTGCATTTAGACTTTTATTACGCCAAAGAAACAAAATCAGCAACAAAAAAAAAAAAAAAAAAAAAAAAAAAAAAAAATCACAGCAAAGGAAACACTGCGAAAATCTATGTTTTTTTGCAAGTAAAGCGTCGGTGGCGGCATATATTGTATATAATGTAGCTCAATTCTAGTTGTTATTGTTGTTGATGTTGTTGTTGTTGTAGTGCTTGTATTGCATGTGGCATGTGCAGCCAGTGTAACGCCATTTTTGCTTTTGAAACAGTAACAGCCATACATCCCCACATACAATCCAATACACACACACACACACACACACAACAACAAATGGTTGCATTTTTGTTTAGACAACATTTTTCTTCATTTTCTGTTTTTTTTTTTTTTGGGTTTGCGCTTAGACTTCTGTTACTTTTTTGCATTTTTCTGCAACATTTTTTCAAGAAATTCTACAAAAATAGACGCCGTTAACAGCATTTTTTTCTTCTTAGCCAGGCCAATACACTGAAGAACAAAAAAAAAAACTGGCATTATTTTATGGCGTATAGAATTCAAACATAAACGCAAAAAAAGAAACGTAAGAAACGTTTAAGGCCATGAAACAATATGCAAAATAGGCTGTGCTGTGCTTTGCTTTGCATTGCTTTTTTTCAACTCTTTTTTTTTTTTATTAAAAGATGCTGAAATAAGTGTGCAAAAAAGAAAACGTTTTTGGATATTAAGGAGTAGAAAGAAAAAAAATTAACCGCCAAAAGGATAATCAGCAACAATTTAATATTATTACACCACGTTCTCTGCCTTAAGACCATTTAGAAAAGAAGAAACCACAGCTGGATAGACAAAATTTGAGGCAAAGGAAAAAATAAATTCTTTGTAAACAAGATGTTGGATTTTTAATCCTTTTTTTTTTCTTAAGGAGACGTATGATTGATATCAATTAAAATTGGCATTTACATGCATAACATAATTGATCATTAGAATCCCTCAGTCAGGATTACAACCTAGATTCTCGCACCACTCATGTTGTGTGTGTTAAGTGTATACATGAATGGCGGGACCTAGAGTTTAAAGTCGACTCCGAAGGACAGATTTTTTTTGAGAAACATTTCATGGCAATTTTATTTACTCTCAGAGTTTTTGTTGAGTCGCCCAAGAAACATTTTTTCATATTTCGTTTTTGATGTCTGATCGGGGATTCAAACCCTGGCCTTTCGTCTAATAAGCCAACACACTGCCTACTAGACTACGGCGACTTCAAATAGGCAAATATTTACGCCAAACAAGTCGCCTTCATTTTTTATATTATTTGCAAACAGAAAAGTTCGAGACTGAAAAACGTGACTAAAAATGCACACAAAATATCTTAAATGGTTGTTAAAATCCTTTAGAATTTTATCCGTGATAAATTTCGATATATTCTCAACATGTAACAACCTTACATGCCAATGAAGTTACAGAGAACCATCAAAAGATCTGTCATAATCCAGGAGGGTTTAAACATCTTCTATAAATTATATTCAGTTGGTTGTAATAGCTGATATATGTAGTATCAGATTCGATATTCGAGAAATTAAGAATGCTGTTGTAGAAAACAGTAACAAAAAGCCTTCGGAATTAAGTTGTATAGCTTTCGCATTCAATGTAATTCTCCATAGTAGCAGACCTAAGCAGATAAGTCTTAATTTTTGTTTAAAAAATATTTTATTTTTGAAAATCTTCTATTTTGGAGCTTTTATAATTTAGCAAACGAATCTTTAATTTGATTATCCCTTCCAAAAATAAGATTTGTTGAGTTTATCAAAACAGGGATTCAGGCTAATAGTGTTGGAGTGTCGATTCTCTCTCTGCTACTTGATCATTTTTAGCACAAAAAAAAACACTCGAAGCTAAACGGGAAGAATGCTAAAAAACTAAATGTTTCTACCTCCACGTTGTCTCCGTGGTGATATTAGATTTCGTTCAAGCCTGCAAAATACCACACACAATCGCGCGTAATAAAATTGATCTTATGACATCAGTTCCGATCTTGGAGCATGCTTTCTCATTCCCATGATCATTTAAAGTTCAGACCAGTAACTTATAAAATGTGACGTTCTTTACTCTGCTTTCCATATGACCATGATCACCTACAGTGGTCAAACAGTCTAATATCAGAATATTCTGCTTTAGTCACCACTTTGAAGTCACCATCAGGTAGCCTCTAGATCATCAGACTCGAAGTCCGTAATTGGAATCTCAAAACTAAATTTCTTCTTTAAATTTTCTGCTTCACAATACCGAAAAATGTAGATTAGCTAGTTTGGATCAGAATTCATCATTACTACACATAGATCATCCGTTTCTTTGATACAAGGTTAGAAGAGACTAAGTATTCAAACAAATAATGCTTTAGTTAAAGTGAAATAGCTTGTTCTGTTGATTTGACTGATTACTGCCTCTGCAATTGGCTAACTAACCTTCGGAAGATTCCCATTCAAATTGTAAATTACTGACTTAGAACAAAAGGTTGGATTTTCTAGTGACATTTTAATGGCCTACGTATTATTATTATTATTATCGTGCAGAGCTGGCATAGTAACCTTAAGAGCTATTATTCTCCACTCAAAATTTATAAGACATGTTTTTCCCAGAGCCCATAGCCCCTGATAACTTTAGAATACTGCATAATGTCCATAAAAACAATCCCTTGCTTAGGGTCAGCTATGCATCCAGTTGTTTCCTATTAGGATATATTAATGCCTCAAAGGTTACAAGAATGTGTTCTGTTAATTTATTCTTAATATCACCATTGGGTTTCAGATGATTTCCATTCTGAATAGGTTAGAGGACATGTACCTGTCATAAGGGACAAGTACAGTACCCGGAAGCCAAGTTGACCCATTGTACTTTGAGTCTAGAGTGCATTGTTACCAATATGAGATAATTTCTGAATAGTTTTGTCACTTCTTATTGTAACTTCCATATGAACCTGATAACGATAAGCTTCCTATCTAACTTACTGTAAAGCCTTGAAAGCATATGTCTTAAGAAGTAACGTACTTAAGCAAAACTGATCATACCAGACCTTTTGTGGTGGGTAAATTACCGCCCCATAAGGAAAAAAATATCCTATGGTCTTTAGAGAAAGGCAGGATAATAAAGAAGAAGAGTATTTTCATCGCAAACAATCAACATTTGTATGAAATTGAGTTTTTTTTTTGTATTTAATTTTGAAATCGTTGGATTTTAAGTGCGAGAAACAGAAATTTTCGGATTTTTTTCTGTTTTTTTTTTGTAAATTATTCTTTGTTTTGTTGTTGTTGAATTCATAACAATTGTAAAATTTGTCTTGAGTTTTTGATTTTGAAATAAAAAAAAAAATAAAAAAAAATTATTGAATTAAAGATGATGTTTGTCGGTTAAATTGGAAGTTGATTTTTGAGGCTTGCAATGCTTGCCTGATTTTTTTTTTTAATTTTTTTTTTTTTGATAGATTTTATAAAAAAATGAATTTTTTTTTTCGGTATTCTTTAAGGTTGTCCCATAAATTCTTATTTACGCTATAAAAATATATATGTTTTGGAGTTTTTTTTTCAATTTTTTTTTTGGGTAGATGGATGGGTCTTATTGACCATTGGAGTTAAAAATGTATGATATTTTTGCTTCATTTTTTCTTCTTGTTGTTGTTATTGTTGTTAAAGAAATCATTGAAAATCTTAAAAATTTTTTTTTTTTTGATTTTATTTTGTTGGATTTAAGAGAGGAGAGGAGAAGAAGAAGAAAAAAAAAAGAATCCAAAAACACTGTTAACAAAATCCCCAACTAGGCATAATAATTTCGCGCTTCAATGAAATGCGATACGTTTGTGGATGTTGATGATGTTAAAAGATGATCAACACGAATCTTTTCGTGGCTTTGGCCAACATAGATGTGGCGTATTGGCTTAAGAAAAAAAAAAAAAAAAATTAAAAAAAAATTTAAGAAATACTTTGAGATGATGAAACGACTGAAAACCAGCAAAAAAAAAAAACATGGAAAAAAAAGAGAAGAAGAAGAAGAAGAGATCTTTTTAAATACAAAATGTGAAGTAACCTTAAATCGTATATTGAAAATGATGATGAAGTTGGTTCTGCTGTTTTGGGCTTAATTTTTTTTCTGTTGTTGTTGTTGCTTTTTTTTTTGTTAAAAAGACATTAAGTCTTTAAGAGAAAAAATATTGGAATTAAAGTAAGAAAAAAAAAAAAAAAGAAAAAAAAGCGAACGTAGTATTGGGCCTGCTTTGAAATGAAATAAAATGACTAAAAAGTGAATTCCTGAAACACACCTTAAAATCACTTGGGGATATCACTTCAAAAAATATATACATGTGAAGTTTTAAAGCCAAAACTTCTCATTTTGAGCAGACGAAAAAATGAACGAAAAAAAAAAATCTTAAGAAAACGGCCTAAAGTTTTAATACAAAAAACTGGCGGGATGTTGAAGTTTCGTTTGGATTGTTTTTTTCTTCTGTTTTTTTTTTGTTCGAAAATTAAAAATAAACTTCATAAGACTTTCATTCATTTTGATTTCTTTGTCATTTAAGTTATTGAACATGCATTGATACACGTTTGTTAACATATGAAAAAACATTTTTAGCCCGTATTTAAGGCTTACGAACTGAAACCCAGACAGACAGACAGACAGACAGACATATAGACGGCCATAATAATCGGTTTTTTTTTTTCGGCTCATCATCATGATTATTGGTGGTGGTGGTGGTACACTCTGGAGGGGTTTTTTCAAAGTTTTTAAGACATCGTCGTTGTTGTCGATGATGTTGCTGTGCTGCTGATGATGATGATGATGATGAGGTAGAAGGCCATAAACAGCAACAAGCTTGCGTTAAGTAAGCATCACATGACATTTGGCTTGCAGTTCATAAATAATCGTCTTAAATGTAAAAATTTCCAGTTTTAAAGACTTGCACATCGTTTCGATATTTTTTTTTGCTTTTTTTTTTACCAGATTAAGCTTAAGCTTTAATTCTCACTTTACTTATAAAAAAAAAACATTTTAATGAAGAAAAAAAGAAATCCTTAAACAATTTCAACTAAAAATTTTAAATACTTAAACTCTACTTGAAAATTTCCTTTTTTTTATCTGAAAAAAAAAAAAAAAAAAACAAAAGACAGAAATCCATCATTGTGTTGAACACAAACGTTTACAAAATTTTCTTTTTTTGTTTTTTTTTTGTTTTTGAAAAATAAATTTTTTTTTTGTGTTAAATTTTTGAAACTGCCAGGAATTTGTTGTTGACTTCTTTGTTTAAAAAACATTTTTAGCATATTAAATTGTTTTTAAAAACAACAACAACAAAAACAAAAATTTTTTTTTTTCTTTTTTTTTTAAGAGACAATTTGCTGCATTTCAAACTTAATTTCGTTGATCCCATTTTAATATTCTAAGATGCTTTAAATGAAATACGTGTTGCCTTAAAAACAACACACACTTGCAAAGAAAATAATACAAAAATAATACAAAAAAAAAAAAAAACATTGTTGTTACGTTTATTGTATTCTTAATTGATTTTGGTCTTCAACAAACAAAAGAAGCCAATGGTTTGTTACTTTTTTTCAACGAAAAAAAAAAAAATTCAAAAAAAAATTCAAAGAAAGATGCATATTTAGCCACCATTTAAAAAGCCATCATTGTCATCATCATCATCATCATCACCACTGCCGTCCTCATCATCATCATCATCATCATAATCGCCGTCGTCCATAGCAATAAACACAGCCTTTATTGGTTGGCTATGATCGTTTAACGAAAATAAATTCTAATTTAAAATGCATTGTGCATCGCGCCTATTTGGCATTTTGTTTATTTTAATATGCAAAATTGGTTAAAGAGACATGACATAAACAAACAAGAAAGTTGACAACACTGGTTTCTTAACCATACCATACTATACACTTTGTCTTTGGCTTTGGCTAACCACTATCTTAAACCAAAGAAGTTGGCTGACTGGCTGGCTGGCTGTTGAAATAAAAACAAACGTTGTTTTTTAAAATTAAACGACATCAACATTTTTAATATATTTTACACGTAGAAGGTCATATTTAATGCATTTGTTTTTATTTTTTTTATTTTTATTTCTTTTCTTTTCTTTTAAATTGAAACAAAGAAAAAATTTTTTTTTGCATAAAGACCTAGCAAAAGTGATATAAAAAACAGCCTTGACAATGTAGGTGGGGCTTTCAAAGGGTGGGGTGTTATAATATCTATTATTATTAAGTAAATTTAAACACACTAAATGAAGTGTTTTTTTTCACACTTCTATTGCATTATTAATACAAAGAAAAAAAAATTTTTTTTTTCGTTATAACAATGAAATTTTTAATTGAAACGATTAAATTTTTAGGTTCACATGAAATTTGCATTGAAGCATATAATTTATTAAACTGAATTTTATTAACAATATTCGTGCCGAGTGGGAATATGTTTCTATTGAAGCCCACTTTCGTCTTAATGACAAATAGTGACCACAAACGGAATAGTCTGAGGCAGTTTAAAAAACTGCAAATGCTTTCTTTATGTCCTTGCTGCCTAGCAACAAGGATGCTCTTGTCTTGTTATGTTGGCTTAAGTGGCAAAGAAGTATTAACGCTGTGTGAAGTATTAACGCTATCTGACCTTCCTATGAAGTTTGCTGTTGAGGTTCTTCTTTCTCAGAGTTCAGGAGTTAGGGGACTATCTGTGTAGTTCGAAAACTATAAGGAAGGTTTCCTATTTTCTCTTGGCATGGTGTAGTATGAGTAGATTAATTTTATCGCTGAAGAAAATCTTGTTGGAAAAATCAGCATTAAAAGCTTGTTGTGTTGCTGCAGCATCTAGTAGGTACATCTATGGCGTTATGAGTGATCAGTTGACTTTAATTATAGCGTGAGAGTGAATGAAGTGAAGCAGCCGTGATCTAGTCGATAGTGTGTTGGCTTATTAGACATGAGCCATGGTTGAACATGGTTAGACATTTCCAACAAAATGAAATTAGAAAAAACATTTCTTCGCAATTTTAAGGTTATACGAATATAGTGTAGGACGTTTAAAGAAATTGAATCGACAAGGTTGCCATCCTCTGGATGAAAATGAATCATCGACATCCACATTCTGGAAACCTGTGGGATATTAATGCATGCCAGGAAAAAACACACGAAAATTTGTCCGGCAATAGGCTACGCGAAAACATTATAGGGATTGTCCAATAAAGTTTGGGGGGATTTCAAGGGATCACATGCCACCTATTTAAGGCAATAGTAATAATTTTTATCCATTGGCCACCATCAATTAAGCAATTTTGTCTTTACTACAGCATTTTTTATGGCGATACTTGAAATCTCTAGTTTGCAGGGAGAAGCTCAGCTATAATTTCAGTCCTAAAAAGACAACATCACAGCGGCCATATTAAAGATACACTGGCTGAAATGCCTAGAAAGGAAAGCTAAAATTGTCGCAAGCATATGGGCCACCTACCGCTTAGCGGAAACCAAAATTTTCTTGAAATAATTTGCAAAAATTAAGTGAAAGAAATTCAATTAATGCCCTCAAATAAACATTTCGTTTTTACTTTGTTAGTTGGTGACTACAACCCTTTAGTCAGTGTTACAACCTAGATTCTATCCATGAATAGCGAGACCTACAGTCAACATCGACTCTAAACGTCAGATTTTTAAGTAACTACTCATTGCGATACGATTTACTTTCATAGTTTTTGCCTAAAGACTGATGAGAGCGTTATTATTTTTTTATATCTTCTAGTTTCACAATTATTTTTGTTTTCTTTCTTTGTTTTCTTTAAACTTGCAAAGTGTAAACAATTAACAGATTCATCAATTAGAAAATTGTGTCTTATTTCAAGAACAATTAATTTTTTTATCGTTACAATTAAATTATTAAAATAATTAATATTTAATTGAATCAATCAATTTTCTATCTACTCGTATTAAAGATATTAATTGGTCTTAAAAACAATAAAAAAAAATTTTTATTGCAGAAAAAAACATTAAAAATATTTTGATTTCATTGGTTAGATTACGGAAATAGTTGTTTAATTAATATAATTAATTTATTAATTAAAACTCATTTTGAAAATTGGAATAAAAACAATTAATTTTTAATGCCTTATTACAGCAATTGATATAAATTTTAATTACAGTAATCAATATTTAATTAAAGCAATTAAATAATTAATTTAAAGCAATTAAATAATTAATTAATTTCAAATATTTACCAATAATTTTTTAATGTTTTTCCTTTTTAATTTAAATTATGGTTTTTTAATATTTTAGCAAAATCCATAAAAATCATCCTTTTTTTTTTCGAGGGAAGCATGCATTCCTTTAAAACCTTTAAATCAAAAAATTGGTGGGAATTTTTATGTTATTCGTTATGTATACCTTCTCTACAAAATGAAATTGATTGATGGCCAGTTTTTTTGGTGCTTGAATATAATTCTTAAAATATTTCAAATTTAATTTTAAAGCTTTAATCAAGTTATTTTATGAATTATGGCCTTAGAAACCAAGAAACCAGGTTCGTGTTTAGACACAGCAAACACACAAAAAAAAAACTCTTAAATGACTCAGAAATATCGAAAAAATGAAAAAAAAAGAATTCCTTAAATGATAAATGACTGGAAAAATATAATTATAGGGCTTTAAACGCAAACAGAATGTATACAACAAAAAAAATGTTTAAACACCTGTTTGAAAGTGAATTGAAAAGGATCAGGAAAAGGTTTAGAAATGCAAGTGAAAGATTAAAAAATTTATTTTTAATTTGTTTAACATTTTTTTTAAACATTCGTAATCTAGTAGATGAAGTGTTGGTCTATTAGACATAAGACCACGGTTCAAATCACAGATTAGATATCTGGAAGAAATAGGAATAAAAAAATATTTCTTCAGCGACTTACTCTCAGCAGCAGTATTCTGTTAAAAACTCTCAGAGTAAAATAAAATTGCCATGGAAAAGTTTCTCAAAAAATCTGTCATTCGGAATTTCGACTTTGAAAGCTGTAGATCCCGCCCATCTTGTATAAAATTAATAAACACTACACAAGTAGTATGAGAGGAACTAGGTTGTAATACCGATTAAAAGGTTGCAATGACCAATTATGTAAGTCATTACAACATTAAACATTAACGTTGACTCTTGTGACCCCACATGCCGTTCATATCGATTATATTGATGCGTTTTCTGAAGGTCCTACCATCAAAGGAATATGAACTACCATATTGAACTAAAATATTGCAGCATAACTGTCCAAAGAGTAGGTGAAAAGCAAATATTTTTTAAGAAAACTAAGAAAAAGTGTAAGGTTAGGTTAGATCGGAGTGGCAGCCTCTGATATCAAAAAGCTCACTTGAGCACACATAGCGGCCCGTTGTGACGCTACAGGTAAATGCAGTCCCTGTACTGACCAAGTTCTACCAAAGCCAGGGAAGAGGATGAAGTTGGTCAGCGTAAGGACTGCATAAGAAAAAGTGTTGGAGATCGAACAAAATCTATTGGTACTTCTGAATTTAACCAGTATTCAAACGATATTACATCAAGAATCGCTTGTTATTTATTTGTTTGTTTATTTAAGATTTTAATTAAAAATTTCCCACTATAACGGTTTATGCACATCACGCTGATCTACAACTAACTGG